>VKOC01016020.1:0-20062 GCA_009364415.1 Spea multiplicata
ATAATGGTATCTGAAGAAAGCCCATCTTGTCCTGAAAAAAACAATATATAACTTATGTGGGTTCACTAAATGGGTGAGGAGAAAATTACACCTGAACACAAGCACCACAAAAGTGTCAAGACAGCCTCGGTCCCACAGGGTAGAAAACGAAAAATGAGCCCGGTCCTTAAGGGGTTAAAGCTTTCTGTTTAGCGGTTTCCTTGTGGTCACTTCTAATTATTCGTGTTTTGAATTGTTCCCCTAATTGTATGGGATCTGCTGGCCCGCAGAACATGTATGTGCAAAGCTATCCCTTATCCTTTTGGCATTTGAATTAAGCCCAATTCCTCTACACATCACATCCAATAACCATCCGTCTGAGAAAGTGTTTTCTTTGAAACATTAATCATTTTTCACCATTATAGCTTTTAAGTCCTCAAATGGTATAGCAACGGGAACAAGTAATAAAAGGATCTTTAGATGAATCTTTCAATGCCATCAACAAACCTGTAAATATAAATGGTGCTATTTTAAAATCACTTTGCTTTTGAGCTTTCCAGATACCTCATGGGAAAGCATAATGGTAGGTAATCTGAGTATAAAGGTATTTTCTTGCCTCAATTGTCAATTTTATTAAGTTGAAGCTATGCTGTTAAAAGTGGTGTGTTTAAAAGACGCTTTCTTGAGTGCTTCATCAGCATGTCCTTTCTCAAAGTAAACCAATTGCTGCAGAAGTAAGTGGATAGCCAGTCTTATAATGGCACAAGATCCATCATGCATTTTAAATTTCAAAGGTTTCCACATTGCCTAGCATACCTTGTGTCGATATCTGCTTCAGCTTCGTTACGATCATCATAGCGGTTATTTTTATTTGACATTTGTACAACCATATCCCTAAAAAAAATGGTCTTGAGAAGACTGATACAAGACCCAATGTACACTGTGGTAATGGGATAGGCTTTAAAGAAATGAAAAAGTACTCTGTACATTTGTGAAAGCAAATAAAGGTTGCACTATGGGAAGAAGGCAAGCCAGCGGAGGCAGTGTGATGCTTTGGCGGATTGACCTGCTGGAAAACCTTGGGTCCTGCCATTCATGTGGATGTTACTTTGACACGTACCACCGACCTAAGCACTGTTGGAGACTATCTACACCGTATTCCTCGATGGGATTGGCCTCTTTCAGCAGAATAAAGCACCTTGCCACAAAGCAAAAATGGTTTGGCATGTTCTACTAGTGCAGTTTTTTCATATATGGACACCAACTTCTTCTAAACTGGTGTAAGATGATCCTTCAAGCCCTTCTTCTCTGATCTTTATGTGCATATGCCACTGTCCTTACCACCTCCTTCCATTCCATGTTTACTACATAAAGCAATGTCCACATCAACATCATTCCTTTACAGAGTCTTTTGAGCAACAAACACATGTGCTGAACACATCAATGTCATTACCAAACAAGTAGAATCTCAGAATCAAGCACAATCTTTAGGTCAAGAATAACCGGACAAATTAAATGTGGTTCTGTTACCAAAGCTATGAACTTATTTGCATCTTATTTGCATCTTCTTCACACCTCTCTTCACCTGGCAGATACCATATCCACCCCACCACTTTTAGGTGTATTTGCCTCATCTTTTTCTTTACTCCAGGGGAAAGCTGGTCTCTCTCTCTGGCTTTAATAGCATACGTTTAGAAGACACATACTGAGCACATACTATGCAAACCTCTCCAAGGCACATTCAACAAAAGTGGCTGCATAGAAAGCCAATAAAAACAGCACATTAAAGGATTCAGTGATTGTTTAAACGAAGGATATAGCAAAATGTTGCTGTAATTGCAATCGCCAGTAAGACATGCTAAAAAGGGGTAAGAAGATAATATGTAGTAACCCAAAACTTCCCAGTAATACATTATAAGGGCTCTATAAAACCACAAAGCACACTTAGTTTATTTTGCTTCCAATAAACAATGCTGTTATGATAAAATGACCATACAACAAAAGAGAAACGACAAACAACTACTGAGAGAAGAAGAAAATAAATAAAACACTTTATAATGGGCATGATTGTTTATTGTTTTTAACATAGGAGACGGATTATTAAACATCCTTTTAACAAAAAAATATAACAAATATTTACAATCACTCAAAAATACAAAAAGCATACAGAGGCACTGTCTTTCTAAAAGACATAAGTCTGAGAGGTATTAAAAACTGGAGACAAACATTGCTCATTACATAATACTTTACAATCACTGACTGGTGCAGTACAATTGCATTTTAGATATTGTTACAACTGTGCAGTTTTGCCATTATACGCCTACATTAAGTATACGCTAATAAAATGCAAACTGCGTTTAGGACACAAAAAATAATAGCAGACAAGGAGCAGAGCAAAAGGCAAAGCTGAACTTCAAGTTTCCTTTTCTTAAGTACATTTGGATTTACGAGACTAAAAAAAAATATATCCCTTTTGTACATGTCATTTAAAATGAATGATTGTATGCATGCTTGAATGAGAGTATTCTTTTAAATCATACATAAATTACAAATCAGAATACATACAACGTAAACCGTATTGGAAATACGCTAAATAATCTAAATACAATTAAGATACTGTATTTATATTATTTAGATATTTGATACTGATATTCAATTTCGATATTGTATACACAATGTTATGGCATTTAGAATACTATGATACATTGGCAAGCTTCCTACTGCCATTCCTTTTTCAGCCTACAAAACGGATACGTTTTAAGAAAAATTTATACATTTCCCATACAATCATGGTCTTGCAAAAATAATTTTAAAAGTGCTGTTCCACTTATACAAAATATTGAGCTCACCAGCATGATAAAGACAAACAGGCTTGTTTCTTTCCTAATAGTATCACGCTTTTAAAATGTAATGTTCAACATGTTTCTTCTTTTTTGGGGAATTAGCCAATTTTAACATGAAGTATATTTCAATAAGTTTTCACAAAATACAATTATTTCAACAGCTGTATTGATTGTAAGCTCACACTAGCAGGTCCCGCTTCTCTACTACCGTCTTAAGTGTTAATGTAAGTTAATTTGTATACCAACAATTTTAAAGTGGGACCTGTCATCCAAAAGTGTACGACACATTATACATAGATAGGGAAAGCACTAGCAAGTGTATGTGTATATGGTGCCTGTTGCAGAGTATTCTCATATAGAACGTTGTATGTGCAATTGGCATTTTATATCTTCCTCTGAAGGTTAAATCAGATAAAAATTTAAAAAAAAGATAAAAACAATTAAAAAAAAATTTTTGGATTCACATGCCAAAAATTCAAAATCTACGAGGCAAATTGTTACATCAACAGTACTAGAAATGAGGTTTCTGATGAATTCACTGCAGCATAGGTGGAACAGCCCCTTTAACTGGAATTGTGTGTGTGTGTTAGTTTAAAGAAGCAGCAGATGTTTAGTAATAGTCACGCAGAATTGTGTAAAGTATATTGCTCTAATTAAGTTCTGATAATGTTCAAAAACATTGCCATGCAGATAGGGACATTTTATATTTCAGAAATAGATTAACAAGTAGCACAATTTTTTAAAAATAATGCAGTAATGATTCCCTTTAAGGACATCAGAAGCTAGCAGCATGCAAAAGATGTTTATCAGATCACTGCTTTTAATTGGTAACCTTGCACTTAATGAGTATAAAACAAAGTACCGATCCAACATACAAACATTGACAAAGTTCCAAGGCACAACCTAGCACAGGATACAATGGGTCCTCTTAACAGACGGTAAAACTTGGCATTACACATTGGGGCCAGATGATATATAAATATGTTCAAAATAAAAACAAAATATCGGGCCAACAAAGGAAGATGTAAAATGACAAAAGCTGATTGTTTTTAATAAAATAGGCACAAAAAAAATCTATTGTATCATACAAACTGTGTGCGTGTACACATATATATCTAAGGGAGCATTTTGGTTGTTATTCTGCCTCTGTTCTGAGATGTATATAAAAAAAGTTAGCAGGAATGCAATTAAAAATCAGCCAAAAATGCCTTTTTATTCTGCAGATGAAATCATCATTTTGTTTAAAGGAAGGTGTGTCCCAAAATATGCAGGATTCTCTTACTTCACTACTGCCATTGCGTTTGACTTGCACAGTATTATAAAGATAAAGTATTTGCCAAAATGTGTATATATATATATATATAAACTGTTAGATACCACATCGAGGCAAACTTTACCAAATAAAGTGATTTTTGTGTGATTTAATTCTCCTTTAAATTGATTCTAAATGATGAAGATCTTGTTGCAGCAAATGGTTATATGCAAATATTATCACTTTAATGCTTGTTTTAAATTACTGTATCTTCCCCAGAACCGGTAGATCCTTTTTTAAACTGGCGTTTGTGGGGGACGGATACAAATTGTAAGACTTATTACAAAGGCATACATTCTGGACACGTGCTATTCTTGTGTAAACTACTAAACAAAAGTAAAATCTTGGCAAAAAAATATCAAGTTACGTCCTTTAGATTCATGTGTGTAGATGCCAGTCATAAGACTTGGCACAAAACATCTTATGGTTAATGTATACATCTGTTGACATATACACTAACATATACAGGCAAGGTTCCATTTTCAATATAATTTTGGCACTGCCATTTCATATCATATTTGAGAGTGTGTGTATATTTACAGGCACACATTTATAAAATAAGTATAATGCTGTCAAATTGGTTAAGATGTCATGGAATATCAATTTCTACTGAGGTTATTAATATCTTATACCGGAGGGTGGCAGTTTTTCATTGTAATATTTAGACATTATTTTTACTAGACCCACATGTGCCAGTAGTATTTTCTGTATGTAGACAAGATTTCAGGCGCTGATTATATATATATTCTACGAAAAATATCTCTCTACATGTATGTAAACCATTTCTGGCAAAGCTTTGCAAATTACAAAAATGAGACATGTTAAATTAAACATAAAGAAAGACGATGCCTAAACGCATCTAATAAATTACAGTATATATACATATATATATATATATATATATATGATATACACACACACACACACACACACCACACACACATATATTATATATATACATACATACATACACATACAGAAACAATATAAGCAATACATTTTGCCTGCATTTAATTCAAGTCCTAGCTAAAAGATTAATTAGTGCAAGGGCGATCTGATAATATTTGATTAAATAAAAGTATGTAATGTTTAATTGATTGTAAGCAGTTTGCTGTTGGTCCAGTGCTAAATAATTTAAGTCAGACTAAGCAGAGATAAACTTCAAGGTTGTTGTCTGGTGTTATTATCCCTGCAGAGTACCACTTGTTATGCACAGTGATCTTGATCCTCAGAGCTGGCCACCACTGTATGTAATTGTAGAAATGTCACCGCATTTAAGAGGTCTTGCACTACACGGGATATTCTTCCACGTTCAATGTCCTTTCAACAGTCACAATAAATAATAATCTTTCCAGTAATTACACAGCCGACACTTGTTCTTCTGGAGAAAGAAAAGAAAACAAACATGTTAAATGAATAATGTTTAATATAGTATCTACTGATTAATGCTGGGTGGGAGGGGAGAAGCCCCAGCCAGTTGAAGTATGGTCATGTATCGTCATCCCTCCGGATGCAAATACATGGACACATGTGGAGGGCAAGTTTGCGTGACCTGGGCCTTAGCACAAGCCTAGCTCCTGTCACACTAGGGACCAGCTTGCTTAGCGCTACCACAGGCAGGATTCTAATGTCTCCATTGTTTAAAGTAATGTTTTTGAAAATATTAACTGCTCGTATTTTATGTTTTGATGAGAATGTCCCATACATATAATTTCATACTAATTAAACTAATGTCCATGATTGTATTTTCAACTTGGAGAAGCAGAAGAAAAATGATCCTTGGTATGGTAATAAATGGATTATGATATACATTGTCTTGAACATGATACTTTCCAGGTCTTCCTGAGCCAGCGTTGGATTTGAAGGGCAGTCATTACACCACGTGGGTGCAGGCAGCATGACATTTCCTGCAAGCCAAGTAGCTGGGGGGGGGGTGGCAAAAGCTTATGGGGGAGTGTAATTCTGCATAATCCTGCCATGCATTTGCATGGGGGACCATATGAAAATGTAAAGGGGGTACTGCTATCATATGCATTAGAGTGCATATGATGGCTGGATTGCCACTATAACGCTTTTTTCTGTAGTAAAATGTGCCGACAGACACGCACATATGTAATAGTCTATGATGCATTTCAAGTGATGACTTGTGTAAACTTAAGGCGGAGTGAACACAACGGACAAATAATATCCATAAACAGTTTTATCTGAACTCCTAATGGTATGCTGTACACACACTTTTTTCAAAAAGTTATTTAATAAATTCAGTTGTTGAAAATACTCTGTTATAGTTATTTATGCTGTACCGAGTGGCTTTTCTAATGAGTTTAATTACATGACACACAGGGGTATTTACTTATAATTGTGTGTGACACTTATCTAATTTAGTAACTAAGAGGGTAAAGGATCAAACAGGGAGGGCTGGCAACGTGTGGCTACACACTGGGACACATTTACACACACCCTCTTACACATACTTACGCATTCGTTCTCGCAGACACACACATATGCGCTCACACATGCCCACATCTGCACACACCCCTACACCTACACGTTCATGCACACACCCCTACACCTACACGTTCATGCTCACACATACACATTCATGCTCACACATACACATTCATGCTCACACATACACATACACATGTTTTGACCAGTGTTGTAAATCCCTAGCGGCTTCTGGCCAATTAGCCTAATTCCTTGCCCAGGGACTGTTGATGTCTGTTCTTTAACCTAAGATTTTCTGGCCCTGGTTTTGCCTCAGCCTTCCTTAACTATGATTTGGACTCTCACTGTTGGATCCCTGCTGCCTTGTTACTGTCTGTTACGAAGATAAGTGAAGACGCATGTTTCAGCCATTTTAGCTTCTAATTAAGAGCTTCTATCTATATTTAAAAGGAAATAAACATATAATATAACTGACACTGTTTTCATGTGTGGAATTGACTATAAGGAATTCTACTGTCTGGATGCTAGAACAGATCTAATTAGGTCATTAGACCATAACAATAGAATAGTTTAATGCAAAATAATTTACCCATTTCAATTTTTAGGTTTATCCCCCAGGGTAACAGAACATGGACCCAGTTATGATATTTACCAGGACATGTGTATATTAAGATATCAGAATATGAACCTTACAGAGCAATACAGTTATTGTCATAAACTGGAGCAAGCAATAATACTATAGTGTAACTTTTATGAGAAACAAATTATAAAATATGCAATATGGCCTGACCAACATAAATATTTAAATAAATCATTAAGCCTCGAATTTCATAGACACAGATTTGGATGGGAAAATTGATAGAATACTCTGTGTACTAAAGACAATCTATTTTTAGGAAGGATAGAACTGGAAGGGTACTCAGAAGAATACAATTAGGATTAAGATGGAGTGGCTTTTACTAAATATATTGTACAGTGGGAAATACTTGGTCAACATACCATCCTCTTCACTTCCTGTGTCGGCCAAACCTTCTACCGTAGTACAGGGCTTTTGTCGGTTATGCCACAGTGACAACATCTTCTCAGAGACACAGCAAGGTTCGCTAGCAAGGGAAGATGTTGAAAGTCTACAGAGGTCTCTATGTATCATCTTTGATCTCTGTATTGCCACATTATAATCTGGAGGTTTTGAATGTGGTTGATGGACTGGTCCTTCCTGTAGGTCAGCTAATGATATTCCCAGGTAGCCAGGAGGGGTGGGTGGTGGCTCCCTATACCTATTGTCCATCTTAGATGAGGTTACACAGTACACTGGCACAATGAGAGACAGGTAATGGGAGATGTTAACAAAAGAGCAAATGCAAAATCAACAAAAAAACAAACAAAAAACAGTGAAAAGTTAACAATGGCAGGACAAAAACAGGTGACAATAAAAAAACAAATGCAGAAATGCAGGTTGTGATGATAGCACCAGAACATGGGGTTACAAATCTTTGCTGTAAATCCATAGGATAAAAAAAAGAAAGAATGACATGCAGGATTATATACTATTTGAGGAAAAAAACAATGGAACAGCTGTATTTATTTTGTAAAAAATACTGTCATCCTGACTAAAGTCCGTGTAGGTTTTGTTTTTATGTAAACTGAAAAGGTTGTAGAGTTTTAAAACCCGGAACCAAATAAAGAGAAAAGCAAACAGCATTTTTTCATGCCAAAATATATTTATCCATGCACGTTATTATTTATTTATTATATACACATGTAGTTTGCTTATTTCAGGGACTCCAGTGTAAGTTCCGGGCAATACTAAGTGCATATGAAACCTCAACCAAGCATTTTAAAAGATTAGGTGTGTTTAATATTCTATTAAGCAAAGATTTGTGTTGCTATCGCAAATATGTAATTTTATCAAAATGACAAAGCCTATACTAGGCATTTATTGAGATCATGGAAAAACAAATAAAATCATAAAGGTTGTAATCTCTAACTAAAAACATTTCTAAAGCGTCATCGGTAACCATAAATGTATCTTGTGGAATAAAATATACTGTAAAATCTCAGGTATAATAAGCATAATTTACCCTCTTTTCAAAAGTCCTAAAAAGGTGGAGCTTATTATATTAGAGTAAAGAAAGGAGGGAAAAAAACGTAATAGGAAACCTGTAACTCATGGTTGCACTACTACAATGCCTCACTCCTCAAAGGCTGCCTGTGTCTGAGAGCCGGGAAATGACATCATATCCTGGCACTAAGACTCAGTAAGTGTGCTGGGACCGAGTGAATACCCATGGAGGGGGCTTTGCCAGCTAACCTAAGATGCAGGCAGAATGAGAGGAGCGAGGAGCCAGGCAGCAAGGAAGCAGGACAACAGACCATTCACCAGCCATTCGTACAAAATTGAGTGTAACGTTATACCTGTGTATTATACACAGGTGCTTCTAATACCCGAGACTTTACGGTACTGGAAAAAGAAGCTCCTAAATGTGCAGTGGATACCTGGGGCAGCCCAATGTTTTTAGGGATTCTAAGCAGATTGATGGGAAGGCCCATCACTAGCAATGAAACCATTATACACAAATTAAGGAACACAATATCTGTGATCACAGGTATGTTTTTGGAAGAAAGTCACCTTAAGTTTCTGCTTAATCTGTTTATAAAGTAACTTTGTGTCTGATGAATATACCTTCAATTCCCTTCTTCGCCTTATCACAACTTCCCCTTCCACTAACCTTCCTGCCTCTGATTTTCCCATGTAATTCAATAATTAAATTGAAACTTAGATTATAAAATATCAGCACTGTCTCCCACTTGACCTTTCTATCCCTTTGACTCCTCACCATCACCATTCTCTTGTCGAAACACATCTCCCCTTGATCCAATCCCTTCTCACCTTACCCAGTCTCACTCATCTACCTTGGTCCCTACACTATCTCATATCCTCAACCACTCCCTGGATCTGTCCTATCCTCCTTCAAGCATGCTACCATAACTCATGTCTTGTTTAAAAAAAAAAAAAAAGCCCTCCCTGGACCCGACTGACCTGTCCAACTACTTTCCCAACCCACAACTTTCTCTCGCCTGTAAGCTTCTTCAAAGAATGGTCTATACACAACTAAGTTTCTTGACTCGCAACTCCTTACTCGACATTCTACTGAGATCATCCTTACAGTATATTATATACTATATTATATATACTATATTATATATAATATATATATATTATTGTTAATTGTTTACTATTATTGTAAAATGACCTACTCACTACTATTGTGTAATACACCATAAATCCCTCTAGATTGTAAGCTCATTTGAGCGGGGCCCTCCTCACTTGTTCTTTCTGTATATTATATACAATATTATATAATATAATTTATATTGTTACTATTATTGTAAAACAATAATAGTAATATTAATAAACATGCATTATATTTCTGATGATAGCATAACACATCTTAGGGAACATAAATCAATAAGAAAAATGTATCACCGCCACAGATTACAAAAAATATTTAGCATTACTAACAATACATATTCAGAGCTACTGTCGCCTGCTTCACTTCTGTTCTCCTATTTACTATCCAGAATTTTCAATAAGAAGAAGAAGGCTCTTAAGAAAATTACTTTGCTTTTGAAGGACAACTGAAATGGGAGGAAAAAAGTGCAGGGAGATTGGGGGGAAGAGAGCAAGAAACAATATGTATCCCTCTTCTGACAAAGAGGGGGTATTTTTTTTTTTAATGAAAAATAAACCCTATTTGCTCTGAAAAAGGGATGTATAACTTGTATAGATACATCAGTCACAAAAAAGGAGAATCTGAATTAAACCCACACATGAAAAAAAAAAGGGGCGTACAAGCTTAATGGTACTAAAAACCCCTTGGGGTGAAGGGGTTAAACCCTTACATACAGACATGCACGGATTCGAACAATATCTTATGCAATATGAAGGTGCTGAGCATGCCATATGGGAAGTGTGGGAGCTGAAAAAGGTATTTCCTATATCCTTTTGTTAAAATTTTACTGCAATTATGTTATTAGGGTTTAATGAATTTACTACTTTTAAAAGTGAGCACTCTGGATCTGTGGTGTCATTTTAATGTCTGGTGATAATATTAATAATAAAAAAAAGTCCAATATATCAAAACAGCATTTTAGCCAAGCTGATGAAATTTCTCTTACCTATTAGTCCTTTTTCGGTAGTCGAAGTAACTGTTTTATAGGGTGTGTCAGCCAAAGCTTCGATTGTTTCTGCAGAGCTCAGTTCTCTACGTTTTATAGTGCCATAGTTTGTGTCATTTGTATCTGACACAGAGCTTGATGATGTCCAGCTCTGACGCGAATAACCTAGTTCAAGACTTTCTTTTAATTGCCTTTTGTCTGTATTATAGTCTTCACCATATTTATCTTCGTTATAACTTGACTCTACCTCAGCGATGGGTGCATCCATATGTGTGTAGCGATAAGTGCTCAAAAGGTCCAAGCCTTTTTGACCTTGAAAAGCTTGGAAATTATCATGGGAGCTGCTGGAACAAGATGTCCAACTTCCACGACCACTGTCTGCTGTATCTCTGGTGACGTGATCATGCGATACTTCATCACTGCTGTTACACGATGCCACACTTCTGATTGCTGGATGTCTTGCATGAAGCCAATTACTAACAGCAAAACAAAAATAGGTATTAAGTTTATCACTTAGTTGTAATCCCTCTCCCACCATATATAAATTCTTCATAGCAGTTTCCCCACCCTAAATCTCCTCAATAAATCTCCAAATACTACATGATCTGTCACATTTAAGCATCCCGGGCCTCAAAAGAAACCGTAAGCTAGGCTCCAATAAATATACCCGAGTACATATATCAATGACACTGATGGCCTAACAAGAGTAATGCCTACTAAAGACTTCCCCTTGAGTCTAAATCTAATTCTAAGACTGAGTGCTTTGAGTATTTTACAGATTTATCTCTTCTCACGATGTAAAAATATAAAAGTGCACCGCAAAGCAAATTTTATTTTCTTACCCAATACAAGATTGGTTGCGTTCCGCTGTGGGTTGATGAACATCCCTCTTTTCGGAATCCGTGTTAGAATGCGGCAGACATCTCTCATCCTGCAGGGAAGTCGATACAGAGTCCGCAGAACAGTTACTGACCATGCTTGATCTCGATGAGATCTCGCTGTGGCTTGAGTCGGAGAAGTTATCAGATTTAGCAGATGGTATGAGGGTATAGCCTTAATAAAATAAAAAATTTAAAAAAAAAAAAAAGGGTTTAATGTCTGTTGGTACAAAAAGCTTATATGTTAACTAATTTCAGTAAAACAAGCCTAAATATAGCATGTACTTTACTTTTGCAATTCCTGTGCTATGTCCTATTTCTAAATCTCACTAAATCTCCCATTACAGATACAGTAAGCAAAATCTATTATATAGTTATTTATAATCACAACACATTCCATTAACTTTTATTTTTGTCCATAAACAAATAGGCTTGTACTTATCAAGTCAATAACTAGACCAGTTATTTTATAATGTATTGATATGATCGTCAAAGCAACTAGTGGAATATTCTGTTGAATGCTTTTAATTAAGAGCAAATGGCTCATTTTTGGTTTTATACATTAAAAATGGGGGAAAAATGCAAAGAACTCCTCATTAACAATGTGAGCCAATGTGATTTAATCTTTACAGGTAACAAAAATAGCCGAAAAGGTTTGTGAGCCATAAAGTGTGTAATAAGTAAGGGTGCTCATTAAAAAACACAGAATTCCAGCTGTTTGGAATGACTGCTTTCTGAATGGGTAGAGTTCTGCCCGTCACGTTGGATATTCTTTTTTCACAAGCAGCCCCACCTATTCCATAGCTTCGTTGACTGCTGGTCTTCTGGCCGGGTTCACTCGTCAGCGACAGACAGGAGCTGGAAAGGTTCATTGCAATGGAATTCTCAGACTTTGCCGCATTAACAGCTGCAAAAGAAAAAAAAAAACACACTATTATTCGGCTGAATTGAAAGGTAATAGTTAGGTTGTACTATTATTTCGTTTTTATACGCCACATACGGTATACACATTCATAGAACTGGGAATGGACCAAGGTATGAGGCCTACTACCTAAACATGCAAGACTACATTAATATATTTCAACCTAGTTCAAAATTCTGAGTGAACGCATTTCAATAAGGAAAGTCCGTGATCTGATCAGAAAAGAGTTTTAAATCTGCACTTTGCAATGTTTTATATATACAATAGTATAGTCGTAACTGCGTTTCAGTTAACCTATATAAAAGTCCAATTTCACCCTAGTAATAATAATAATTGACCTGCCCACCATGCAAAATGTGAGTTTGTATGGACACCGGTAGTTTCCCCAAGTACTCTACATTGTTAAAAAACAGAAATAATGGTTAAAAAATACATTGTAATGCTTACAGATTATATATTTTTTTTTAAAAAAATGGAGCATGCCCATTTTGTTAACAAGATTGAAGATACAAAAATGTACACAGATTTACCTTTATGTGGGGATCCATACGGGGAAGCAGAGGGGCTTGAATGTAGTGATGATACCATTGATACCGTATCCTCTGCTTCTGTTTTACTAGTAATATCATCTGTCATACCGATGTGTTTTTGACAGCACGTAGAAGCTGGATTAGGAAGTGGGCAGAAAACAAAATAAACAATACAACTAAATGCCCCTCTGTGTGAAAGACCATTTTAAGCAATAAGGAGACTAAGATTAACGTGTAATAACACATTGTTTCCATTTTCATTCATTTGAAACACAAAAGCATACATTCAAGGTAATTGGAGTTGTAATAGGGCATGGTTACGTCAATGCTTACCATTTGGAACATTCTCCTTGGTTGGTACTTTCTTTCGGTTGGGATACAAGTTTACTGCGGGGACTTGTAAGACCTGGCTAATTCTGTTTTGTTGATGGATATGAGCCCTAATAGTTTGGGATGAGGGCCTCAGAGGTGCAGGAGACATGTCAGATTTCACAGGTCTTCGCTCGCTTAAATTCTTGGTCACTGTAACAAAATATTTATTGAAAGAGTGAAAATATGGAGACATAGGATGTCTATACTTACTACATTCACAGCCATAAAAGTTAACAAAAAACATAACCAACCTCAACCATCCCCTCACCCCATGGCTGCAGAGTGAAAATGGCTACCTTTGGCACAAACATCTGTACATACTGCTGGGTAATTAGCATTTAATAAATGAAGAATTGCATTCTTCAGGCACTACAATGCAATGCCAACACAACAGTATATGCTCTTTAGTGAAATAACTTTACTTGCAATAAACAATCGACTCTGAGGCCGTTAAAGGAAATGTTTGTATGGTTTTTTTTATGTAAGTAATGTAACTTCTTCTTGATTGATTATGAAATATTTGGAATCGATAGGCATAAAAACATCGTCCAATAGCAAAGAAACGGATGGCCGGTACTCACAAGTGCTATAGGAAGGTTCGCATTGCAATGACATGACCTGTATTTTGTCTTCATCGGTTTCCACAGCCTGGCTTGAAATGTACTGTTTCACCTTCCTAGCCATCTGGGCGTCCTCATACAGCTTTTTAGCATTCAAGAGGGAGCTCCTCCTAGCTCGTTTCTTATGACCGCCTGCTTGCACATCGAGCATATTTGAGTTTGTGCTTCCTTGGCTTAGGGATCTGAAAGTTAAAAAATAAAAAGATTAAAGAAATAAAACTGTAGGTTCTTATTAACATTCTTACACAAGTTACTTTGGTTTGTTATAATAGTTGCCCAAAATATAAACAACGTTTTAGTCTAAACATATCTTGATTGTCATGGTCTGCGTACAAAAGTTGTAGTTCTGACCATCTGATATACTCTTTATAACCCCTTAGGGAATGGAAGTACGGCTACACCAATTAATAAAAAAAATTATCACGAAGATCTTTTTGCTTTCCTTCATAAAGTCTATGTGTTATGCTATTCAGGCTTGTAGCCTGACATTAAAAAAAAGTAATGAAAAACTAACTACAGTAGAAAAAAATATTAACAGTATTAGCAGCAATATGATTCCAGCAAACCAAAGGTAATTCAATCCACGGGATACAAAATTCACATATATATAAAATCAGCTATAGTAGGTCTATGAAACAAAGGATAATCAGTCATGCATAATTAATAAAAACAATTCCAAAAGTACCAACAACTGTAATAATAAACAGTAAATAATCACAATATGTTAGTTATCCTTATTGGGGCATGCACAAAAGTATATTATTTATATATATATTTATTACAAAAAATGATGGAAATCAGAAAGGAAATCTATAATTAATTAGCTCTCTATGTGTTATGCTAATTTTCAGCTGTGTAATCGTAAAATCATCTAGTCAGTCCCATAAAGCAAGACGCCCGATTAATGCCCTGTCAACAAAATCCCACCTATTTGGAACCTCACATAGACAAATCTGACTTTTTAAAGAGTTTCAGTGAGCATGTTAGGTGTGTGTGATGGTGTGTAAATACTAGAAGGGTTTCCCCGAATAAAGGGTTAACTGCTTGCAGTTAAGCCCACTATGGCAATCTAGTTCAAGCCACACTTTGGCTTGAACAGGAGCTTCATTTGTGGAAAGGGTTGCATGCTTTGTATGCTGAGAAGAGGAGTTAGGAAGTCCATACAATAAAAGACTACATAAAACATATATTCGGCTGGTGTTCTATCCAACAAGGTCCGCTCAGTTACGGTATGGTACAAAGTGATGTATGCTTTGTGAAGGTGAAGCCGGTTAGACAGCTTAATTTAGGGTAAAACAGTAAAGGGTTCCATCATCATGGCAGCTGCTGGAAGTGAGACACAATCGCAGAGACTGAGGAAAAAACATTTCATCCGACCTCCAAGCCAAAGTTCCCTGATAAAGATATCTGCATGCCTATGACTACAGATGACACGCGTGTCACACCGGTGTAGGAGCATGGTGGCAAAAAATCAATCTACATCAAAGATTAGAACAAATATATGGGTGCTGTTGACAAGACAGATAAAGTTATGAAGCTTTATGAAACAACCAGAGTATCCATGGTCTGGCACAAAAATGTTTTAATTCATTTGGCCACATTCAGCTTAGATTCATATCAGGGAGACTGATCCCCCATCTTATTTAATATGACGTTGGATGTCGTCCTTACAGACAGAGGTACTATAGTGCTGTGTTCGATAGCTAGATCCATTAGCAGGTGGTTCTCCTGGTCTCTGCTCAGACCTCACTTAGAGAATTGTGTAGAGTTCTGGAGACCCCATCTCCAGAGGGATTTTGAAAGGATTTTACTGGAGAGACTTCAGAGGACAGCTACTAATGGTTTGCAGGATAAAAATGATCGGGAACTCTATAAGGGAACTCAATATCTATAGCTTGGAGGAAACAAGAGAAAGTGGAGGTGTGATAGAAACATTGAAATACTTAACCCCTTAAGGACCGGGCTCATTTTTCGTTTTCTACACTGTGGGACCGAGGCTGTTTTGACACTTTTGTGGTGCTTGTGTTCAGGTGTAATTTTCTCCTCACCCATTTAGTGTACCCACATAAGTTATATATTGTTTTTTTCAGGACAAGATGGGCTTTCTTCAGATACCATTATTTTGATCGTATCATCTTATTTACTATAAAAAAATTAATAAAAACATGGTGAAAAATTGAAAAAAAACACATTTTATGACTTTTATTTGAAAAATCTTTTACTCACCTAAAAAAGCAATTAAAAAAACTAGCTAAATAGATTCTACTACTTGTCCTGAGTTTACAGATACCCAATGTTTTTATGTTTTTTTTGCTGTTTTTTTGTACGTTATAGGGCAAATAAGTACACAAGCCGTTTTAACTGATTTCGAAATCTTTTTTTTTTTTTTTTTTTTTAAAAATATTCTTATTTTCTTATTAAAGTATGAGACAATTTACATACACAATATTAAAACAAATCATACGTTACAGCAATACAAACAAAAAAAAAAAAAAAAAGACATGCGAGGTATTCCGGTCATCGGCGCGAGAAAGAGGTAAGTCTATGCAAAGAGGATTTGGCTGCCTAATTTATCTTGTTTATTATTTGGAGGCATTTTTCCCATATTTGAGTTTTTTAAATGAAGTATACAAGATTTGGGAGACCTCCTTCTCCATTATAACCTGAAATTTTAGTTGATTTATCAACTGAGACATATTAAATTGGTTATCATTTTTCCATTCCCTGGCTATCAATCTTTTGGCTGTTAAACACGTGTGAATACTTAGATTTACTTGTGTCTCAGTCATAGAGGGCCAACCTAAATGAAATAACAGAGAAAGAGGAGAGTCTGGTATAATAATATTATCTATAGATTTCAAAAAACACAAAATCTCATTCCAAAAGTTATTAACCCTGGGGCAGGACCACCAAATATGTAGGTAGGACCCTATTGCCTGGTGGCAACGCCAACATACATTAGAATTATCTGAGGACATTTTTGCCAATCTAGTTGGTACTAAGTACCATTTGTTTAGGACTTTAAATTGGGTTTCCAAAAGGGAGAGGTCATGCACTCTAGAGGATAATTTCCTAATCTCCTTTAGCCAGTCATCGGACGAGATTGGAGTGTCTAAATCCTTTTCCCATCTTGTTATCACTTTTTTAATTGCCTTATTTCCTTCTTTTAGCCTCATTAACTCTAAACATTTGGAGAAAAGTTTTATTGGGGGATTTGGACAAAAAATTTGGGCTAATTTCTGAAGGATAGCATCTTGTGATCCAACCAAATGTTTATTTATACAGTTTTTAACTCTTAAATAATTGAAGATAGTTGTTTTCATTAACCCAAATTTATTTACTAGAGTAGGAAAAGGAGACATCTTACCATATAACAAGATATCTGAGATTACATTAACACCAGCCTGTGTCCAGTTTATCAGTGAGATGTCTTCTATAACATCTTCAAGTAGCTTAAAGTTTAAGGACTCGATTAATCTATCCTTAATACCCAATCGCTTTTTGATTTTTAGCCATTCTGGTATAATATTTTGTAGCACTATATTTTTATCTTTAATATACATTGTTATGTCTCTATCTTTTAGAGACCAAATAAATTTGTTTAAGCTACTAGTTTCAGTAGTTTTTTGTTCTATTTTATACCAAACCTCTTGCTTAGATGATTCTTGATAGGTTTTAGTGATTTGGTACACTATGCTGGCTTCATAGTGTTGCTTTATTTGAGGAAAACCCATACCACCATCTCTGATTCGGGCTCCCATCAATCTGCCATTGGTTCTTGGAACCTTTCCTCTCCAGACAAAGTTGATAAAACACGTATGTGCAATATCAAGCCAGTTTTGGGGGAACTTTAATGGGAGCATTCTAAAGAGGTAAATCCATTTCGGCATCAAATAAGAATTGAGAGCATTGACCCGGCCCCACCAAGAAAGATTAAGTTTACGCCATTCTCTGATGGCTTCATTTGATGTTCTTAAAAGACGGAGGAAATTTTTCTCCACAACATTTCCAATTTTTTCAGGGATAAGGATTCCTAGGCATTCGAATTCCTTTTGATTTAAATTTAAAGAAAAACATTCATGTAAGTTGTCAATAGTCCCTCGATTAATATTTCTAACTTGAGCTATAGATTTATTTAGATTTAATTTGTAATTAGAGACTATACTATATTTATCCACTTCTTGAAGAAAGTTTTTCATTGAATTTATTGGATTGGATAGAGAGATAATCACATCATCTGCATATAATGATATTTTAAAATCTTCATTGTTAATGTTAATGCCCGTTATATTCTGATTATTTCTTACTTTATTGGCAAAGGATTCAAGCGTAAGGATGTATAAAATAGGTGATAAAGGGCACCCTTGTCTAGTGCCATTTTCTAGATTGAACCAACTAGAGCATAGTCCTTGACCGACAACCCGTGCACTTGGATTTGAATATAGCGAGCAAATAGCTTTATAGAACCAACCGGTAATTCCAAAGGATCTAAGAGTAGCTTTAAGAAATCCCCAACTGACCCTGTCAAAAGCCTTTTCGGCATCTAGTGACAGGGTCAGTAGGGGGCATCCCGCTTTTTCAGCGTAATGGAGTCCATCAATTAATCGTCTAGTATTATTGGTAGAATCTCTACCAGGGACAAAACCCACCTGATCCGAGTGGATCAAAGTGTTTAACATGGGTTTTAATCTTTCTGCCAATATCGCGGAAAACAGTTTGATATCGACATTGATTAAAGAGATAGGACGATAACTTTTTGGGTCCTCTGGGTTCTTATTTTTTTTAAGTATTGGGATAATATTTGCCTGCAGAATCTCTTTAGGGCAATGGCCTACTTCCGTAATTTCTTCAAACATACCCAGTAGATGATCTATTATATCTGTTTTTAAAGTTTTATAAAAAAAGTTAGTAAATCCATCCGGACCTGGGGTTTTATATGTTTGGAGTTTATCAATAACCCTACTCAGTTCTTTTTTATCAATTGGTTTATACAATGTGTCTTTTTGGTCAACCGTTAGAGCTGGCAGATTTGCAGTTTCCAAATATTCCTCTATAGCTTTATCATTAGTTGTTGTTGGGATACTATACAACTTTTCATAGTATACTCTAAAGCCATCTGCCACTGTCTCTGGGGTCGTTCGTATAATGCCATCAGACACAATTTTAATAATTTTATCGCTAGCTCTTTTTTTTTTTAACTGATTAGTCATTATTTTATCTGGTCTGTTACTTTTATAATAATATTTTACTCTCAGTTTTTGCATGGAATACCTAGTTTTTTCTAGTTCTTTTTGATTAATTTTTTCTCTGAGATGTTGAAGCTGTTTTTTATATTCTTGAGTGGGGTCAAGCTTTGCTTTTATGGCTAGGTTATAATATGAAATATATAGATCATTCAATGGTTGATCATTAGTCAATCGCATCTTTTTTTTTAATTTGATAAAATGTCCCCTTATAACCGCTTTATAAGCACACCATCTAGTAGCCAATGATGTTTGTCCTATTGTATTTTCTACAAAGAAATTCTTAGTAGTCTCCGAGATGTATTGTCTATTTTCCTCAGAGTAAAGAATAGAGTCATCTAAACGCCAAGTTGTAAAAGGGAGTGGATCCCACTTGTCCTGGAGTTCGAAGTAAATAAGACTATGGTCTGACCAAATGTTCTCCCTCATATTAATTTGTACTAGTTGTTTTAGTGTCTTATCATCTCCAAAAACCATATCAATTCTAGAAAAAGTATTATGAACTCTTGATAGATGTGAATAATCTCTTGTTGTAGGATGATGAATTCTCCATAAATCATAGAGATTAGCTCTTTGTATTATTTTACAAAAGGACTTGGCTCTATTCTTTAAACTTTTGGTGATAGATTTAATTCTACCTATTTCTTTATCCATTTTATCATCAAGAAAGCAGTTATAATCTCCGGCCACTATAAGGGCCCCTGTTTTCACTTTATCAACTCTATCCAAAATATAT
>VKOC01016021.1:0-11004 GCA_009364415.1 Spea multiplicata
TAAAAACACGACAAGCGGTTGATGGGGAATCAAGAAGTTAGTTGATTATACGTGTGTAGCTGTGAGAGAAGCATGCCCTGTGTGAGGATCGAACACACGACCTTCAGATTATGAGACGGACGCACTACCTACTGCGCTAACAAGGCAAGCGCTTCTTTGGAGATGTTGGTTAAGCTCTTCATCCATAAGGCATTGCAACATAGCAAAGAAGACAATCCTTCAGAATGGGTAAAACGCACCTGGCTTTTCCGGAGACCTGATTTACCAATGCTCTGAAAAAGAAGTTTGCATTGGCCGGGAATCGAACCCGGGTCTCCCGCGTGGGAGGCGAGAATTCTACCACTGAACCACCAATGCAGCTGTAACACACGACTTGGAAATCCATAGGGATTCGAGTGGTCTGAAAGAAAATTTCTCCCCTGAACAGAAAATGATGGAAGCGGTGGTTGGGATATCAATTAGTTAGTCCTAGATGTACTGTAAGTTCACATGGACAAAGAGTGACCCAACATTTCACAGCAATGCTCTCATCTTGACGAGGTGGCCGAGTGGTTAAGGCGATGGACTGCTAATCCATTGTGCTCTGCACGCGTGGGTTCGAATCCCATCCTCGTCGGTTGCTTTTCTGCTCTTTATGCCTGCTGTTGCTAAAGTTCTTGTCACATTCCAGGTAATGCATTTCTGGGGAACCTCCCTGGATGGGCTACATGAAGGTCTCTCTGTGTTAATAGGTAGTGGGGAAGCATTATTAAAGAGTATTCTTGACAGCTTTTTGCGGATGTAATCATATGTCCAGAGAGGGAAGGGAGGACAGTAGTTACAACGGGATGTCTTTTGAGCAGAGCCCCCTTTATCTAGTGTTTGGATTTGTCGATTGTCTGGGGATTGCTAAGGGGATAGGGTCAAAAGGGTAGGTGGTGATCAGACAAGAGCACATTAGCAGCTGAGAGTGATGGCACAACATCACTCCCCTATGCTCAGATGTTATTCCTGCTCCAGTATCACCACTTTATACAATAAAATACTTATCTTTGTCTTTTCTCTTCACTGAAAGCATTACTGTTTCATGAGATGACCCCTTTAATACTAAGGTAATGTCTCTAGTTTTCATACAAAAAAGCAAATGACCCCGACGTGATTTGAACACGCAACCTTCTGATCTGGAGTCAGACGCGCTACCGTTGCGCCACGAGGTCAGATGCCCTTGAGTTTTTAAAATGTGTTTAAATAGAAGGCCCACCTTTCTAGTCTTGCAATAGTATAGTTTGCATTGGCTCACAGTCCTTCCACTGAACCACCAATGTATTGGCGACACTGAGCTTAAAAACACGACAAGCGGTTGATGGGGAATCAAGAAGTTAGTTGATTATACGTGTAGCTGTGAGAGAAGCATGCCCTGTGTGAGGATCGAACACACGACCTTCAGATTATGAGACGGACGCACTACCTACTGCGCTAACAAGGCAAGCGCTTCTTTGGAGATGTTGGTTAAGCTCTTCATCCATAAGGCATTGCAACATAGCAAAGAAGACAATCCTTCAGAATGGGTAAAACGCACCTGGCTTTTCCGGAGACCTGATTTACCAATGCTCTGAAAAAGAAGTTTGCATTGGCCGGGAATCGAACCCGGGTCTCCCGCGTGGGAGGCGAGAATTCTACCACTGAACCACCAATGCAGCTGTAACACACGACTTGGAAATCCATAGGGATTCGAGTGGTCTGAAAGAAAATTTCTCCCCTGAACAGAAAATGATGGAAGCGGTGGTTGGGATATCAATTAGTTAGTCCTAGATGTACTGTAAGTTCACATGGACAAAGAGTGACCCAACATTTCACAGCAATGCTCTCATCTTGACGAGGTGGCCGAGTGGTTAAGGCGATGGACTGCTAATCCATTGTGCTCTGCACGCGTGGGTTCGAATCCCATCCTCGTCGGTTGCTTTTCTGCTCTTTATGCCTGCTGTTGCTAAAGTTCTTGTCACATTCCAGGTAATGCATTTCTGGGGAACCTCCCTGGATGGGCTACATGAAGGTCTCTCTGTGTTAATAGGTAGTGGGGAAGCATTATTAAAGAGTATTCTTGACAGCTTTTTGCGGATGTAATCATATGTCCAGAGAGGGAAGGGAGGACAGTAGTTACAACGGGATGTCTTTTGAGCAGAGCCCCCTTTATCTAGTGTTTGGATTTGTCGATTGTCTGGGGATTGCTAAGGGGATAGGGTCAAAAGGGTAGGTGGTGATCAGACAAGAGCACATTAGCAGCTGAGAGTGATGGCACAACATCACTCCCCTATGCTCAGATGTTATTCCTGCTCCAGTATGTGCTGACATTACTGTTTTGAGATGACAAAGTCACTGAAAGCATTACTGTTTCATGAGATGACCCCTTTAATACTAAGGTAATGTCTCTAGTTTTCATACAAAAAAGCAAATGACCCCGACGTGATTTGAACACGCAACCTTCTGATCTGGAGTCAGACGCGCTACCGTTGCGCCACGAGGTCAGATGCCCTTGAGTTTTTAAAATGTGTTTAAATAGAAGGCCCACCTTTCTAGTCTTGCAATAGTATAGTTTGCATTGGCTCACAGTCCTTCCACTGAACCACCAATGTATTGGCGACACTGAGCTTAAAAACACGACAAGCGGTTGATGGGGAATCAAGAAGTTAGTTGATTATACGTGTAGCTGTGAGAGAAGCATGCCCTGTGTGAGGATCGAACACACGACCTTCAGATTATGAGACGGACGCACTACCTACTGCGCTAACAAGGCAAGCGCTTCTTTGGAGATGTTGGTTAAGCTCTTCATCCATAAGGCATTGCAACATAGCAAAGAAGACAATCCTTCAGAATGGGTAAAACGCACCTGGCTTTTCCGGAGACCTGATTTACCAATGCTCTGAAAAAGAAGTTTGCATTGGCCGGGAATCGAACCCGGGTCTCCCGCGTGGGAGGCGAGAATTCTACCACTGAACCACCAATGCAGCTGTAACACACGACTTGGAAATCCATAGGGATTCGAGTGGTCTGAAAGAAAATTTCTCCCCTGAACAGAAAATGATGGAAGCGGTGGTTGGGATATCAATTAGTTAGTCCTAGATGTACTGTAAGTTCACATGGACAAAGAGTGACCCAACATTTCACAGCAATGCTCTCATCTTGACGAGGTGGCCGAGTGGTTAAGGCGATGGACTGCTAATCCATTGTGCTCTGCACGCGTGGGTTCGAATCCCATCCTCGTCGGTTGCTTTTCTGCTCTTTATGCCTGCTGTTGCTAAAGTTCTTGTCACATTCCAGGTAATGCATTTCTGGGGAACCTCCCTGGATGGGCTACATGAAGGTCTCTCTGTGTTAATAGGTAGTGGGGAAGCATTATTAAAGAGTATTCTTGACAGCTTTTTGCGGATGTAATCATATGTCCAGAGAGGGAAGGGAGGACAGTAGTTACAACGGGATGTCTTTTGAGCAGAGCCCCCTTTATCTAGTGTTTGGATTTGTCGATTGTCTGGGGATTGCTAAGGGGATAGGGTCAAAAGGGTAGGTGGTGATCAGACAAGAGCACATTAGCAGCTGAGAGTGATGGCACAACATCACTCCCCTATGCTCAGATGTTATTCCTGCTCCAGTATCACCACTTTATACAATAAAATACTTATCTTTGTCTTTTCTCTTCACTGAAAGCATTACTGTTTCATGAGATGACCCCTTTAATACTAAGGTAATGTCTCTAGTTTTCATACAAAAAAGCAAATGACCCCGACGTGATTTGAACACGCAACCTTCTGATCTGGAGTCAGACGCGCTACCGTTGCGCCACGAGGTCAGATGCCCTTGAGTTTTTAAAATGTGTTTAAATAGAAGGCCCACCTTTCTAGTCTTGCAATAGTATAGTTTGCATTGGCTCACAGTCCTTCCACTGAACCACCAATGTATTGGCGACACTGAGCTTAAAAACACGACAAGCGGTTGATGGGGAATCAAGAAGTTAGTTGATTATACGTGTAGCTGTGAGAGAAGCATGCCCTGTGTGAGGATCGAACACACGACCTTCAGATTATGAGACGGACGCACTACCTACTGCGCTAACAAGGCAAGCGCTTCTTTGGAGATGTTGGTTAAGCTCTTCATCCATAAGGCATTGCAACATAGCAAAGAAGACAATCCTTCAGAATGGGTAAAACGCACCTGGCTTTTCCGGAGACCTGATTTACCAATGCTCTGAAAAAGAAGTTTGCATTGGCCGGGAATCGAACCCGGGTCTCCCGCGTGGGAGGCGAGAATTCTACCACTGAACCACCAATGCAGCTGTAACACACGACTTGGAAATCCATAGGGATTCGAGTGGTCTGAAAGAAAATTTCTCCCCTGAACAGAAAATGATGGAAGCTGTAAGTTCACCTAGATGTACTGTAAGTTCACATGGACAAAGAGTGACCCAACATTTCACAGCAATGCTCTCATCTTGACGAGGTGGCCGAGTGGTTAAGGCGATGGACTGCTAATCCATTGTGCTCTGCACGCGTGGGTTCGAATCCCATCCTCGTCGGTTGCTTTTCTGCTCTTTATGCCTGCTGTTGCTAAAGTTCTTGTCACATTCCAGGTAATGCATTTCTGGGGAACCTCCCTGGATGGGCTACATGAAGGTCTCTCTGTGTTAATAGGTAGTGGGGAAGCATTATTAAAGAGTATTCTTGACAGCTTTTTGCGGATGTAATCATATGTCCAGAGAGGGAAGGGAGGACAGTAGTTACAACGGGATGTCTTTTGAGCAGAGCCCCCTTTATCTAGTGTTTGGATTTGTCGATTGTCTGGGGATTGCTAAGGGGATAGGGTCAAAAGGGTAGGTGGTGATCAGACAAGAGCACATTAGCAGCTGAGAGTGATGGCACAACATCACTCCCCTATGCTCAGATGTTATTCCTGCTCCAGTATCACCACTTTATACAATAAAATACTTATCTTTGTCTTTTCTCTTCACTGAAAGCATTACTGTTTCATGAGATGACCCCTTTAATACTAAGGTAATGTCTCTAGTTTTCATACAAAAAAGCAAATGACCCCGACGTGATTTGAACACGCAACCTTCTGATCTGGAGTCAGACGCGCTACCGTTGCGCCACGAGGTCAGATGCCCTTGAGTTTTTAAAATGTGTTTAAATAGAAGGCCCACCTTTCTAGTCTTGCAATAGTATAGTTTGCATTGGCTCACAGTCCTTCCACTGAACCACCAATGTATTGGCGACACTGAGCTTAAAAACACGACAAGCGGTTGATGGGGAATCAAGAAGTTAGTTGATTATACGTGTAGCTGTGAGAGAAGCATGCCCTGTGTGAGGATCGAACACACGACCTTCAGATTATGAGACGGACGCACTACCTACTGCGCTAACAAGGCAAGCGCTTCTTTGGAGATGTTGGTTAAGCTCTTCATCCATAAGGCATTGCAACATAGCAAAGAAGACAATCCTTCAGAATGGGTAAAACGCACCTGGCTTTTCCGGAGACCTGATTTACCAATGCTCTGAAAAAGAAGTTTGCATTGGCCGGGAATCGAACCCGGGTCTCCCGCGTGGGAGGCGAGAATTCTACCACTGAACCACCAATGCAGCTGTAACACACGACTTGGAAATCCATAGGGATTCGAGTGGTCTGAAAGAAAATTTCTCCCCTGAACAGAAAATGATGGAAGCGGTGGTTGGGATATCAATTAGTTAGTCCTAGATGTACTGTAAGTTCACATGGACAAAGAGTGACCCAACATTTCACAGCAATGCTCTCATCTTGACGAGGTGGCCGAGTGGTTAAGGCGATGGACTGCTAATCCATTGTGCTCTGCACGCGTGGGTTCGAATCCCATCCTCGTCGGTTGCTTTTCTGCTCTTTATGCCTGCTGTTGCTAAAGTTCTTGTCACATTCCAGGTAATGCATTTCTGGGGAACCTCCCTGGATGGGCTACATGAAGGTCTCTCTGTGTTAATAGGTAGTGGGGAAGCATTATTAAAGAGTATTCTTGACAGCTTTTTGCGGATGTAATCATATGTCCAGAGAGGGAAGGGAGGACAGTAGTTACAACGGGATGTCTTTTGAGCAGAGCCCCCTTTATCTAGTGTTTGGATTTGTCGATTGTCTGGGGATTGCTAAGGGGATAGGGTCAAAAGGGTAGGTGGTGATCAGACAAGAGCACATTAGCAGCTCACAACATCACTCCCCTATGCTCAGATGTTATTCCTGCTCCAGTATCACCACTTTATACAATAAAATACTTATCTTTGTCTTTTCTCTTCACTGAAAGCATTACTGTTTCATGAGATGACCCCTTTAATACTAAGGTAATGTCTCTAGTTTTCATACAAAAAAGCAAATGACCTTCACGCAACCTTCTGATCTGGAGTCAGACGCGCTACCGTTGCGCCACGAGGTCAGATGTATTTTTAAAATGTGTTTAAATAGAAGGCCCACCTTTCTAGTCTTGCACACTGTCCTTCCACTGAACTGTAAAAACACGACAAGCGGTTGATGGGGAATCAAGAAGTTAGTTGATTATACGTGTAGCTGTGAGAGAAGCATGCCCTGTGTGAGGATCGAACACACGACCTTCAGATTATGAGACGGACGCACTACCTACTGCGCTAACAAGGCAAGCGCTTCTTTGGAGATGTTGGTTAAGCTCTTCATCCATAAGGCATTGCAACATAGCAAAGAAGACAATCCTTCAGAATGGGTAAAACGCACCTGGCTTTTCCGGAGACCTGATTTACCAATGCTCTGAAAAAGAAGTTTGCATTGGCCGGGAATCGAACCCGGGTCTCCCGCGTGGGAGGCGAGAATTCTACCACTGAACCACCAATGCAGCTGTACACACGACTTGGAAATCCATAGGGATTCGAGTGGTCTGAAAGAAAATTTCTCCCCTGAACAGAAAATGATGGAAGCGGTGGTTGGGATATCAATTAGTTAGTCCTAGATGTACTGTAAGTTCACATGGACAAAGAGTGACCCAACATTTCACAGCAATGCTCTCATCTTGACGAGGTGGCCGAGTGGTTAAGGCGATGGACTGCTAATCCATTGTGCTCTGCACGCGTGGGTTCGAATCCCATCCTCGTCGGTTGCTTTTCTGCTCTTTATGCCTGCTGTTGCTAAAGTTCTTGTCACATTCCAGGTAATGCATTTCTGGGGAACCTCCCTGGATGGGCTACATGAAGGTCTCTCTGTGTTAATAGGTAGTGGGGAAGCATTATTAAAGAGTATTCTTGACAGCTTTTTGCGGATGTAATCATATGTCCAGAGAGGGAAGGGAGGACAGTAGTTACAACGGGATGTCTTTTGAGCAGAGCCCCCTTTATCTAGTGTTTGGATTTGTCGATTGTCTGGGGATTGCTAAGGGGATAGGGTCAAAAGGGTAGGTGGTGATCAGACAAGAGCACATTAGCAGCTGAGAGTGATGGCACAACATCACTCCCCTATGCTCAGATGTTATTCCTGCTCCAGTATCACCACTTTATACAATAAAATACTTATCTTTGTCTTTTCTCTTCACTGAAAGCATTACTGTTTCATGAGATGACCCCTTTAATACTAAGGTAATGTCTCTAGTTTTCATACAAAAAAGCAAATGACCCCGACGTGATTTGAACACGCAACCTTCTGATCTGGAGTCAGACGCGCTACCGTTGCGCCACGAGGTCAGATGCCCTTGAGTTTTTAAAATGTGTTTAAATAGAAGGCCCACCTTTCTATTCTTGCAATAGTATAGTTTGCATTGGCTCACAGTCCTTCCACTGAACCACCAATGTATTGGCGACACTGAGCTTAAAAACACGACAAGCGGTTGATGGGGAATCAAGAAGTTAGTTGATTATACGTGTAGCTGTGAGAGAAGCATGCCCTGTGTGAGGATCGAACA
Organism: Spea multiplicata; assembly: GCA_009364415.1. Classification (NCBI taxonomy): domain Eukaryota; kingdom Metazoa; phylum Chordata; class Amphibia; order Anura; family Pelobatidae; genus Spea; species Spea multiplicata. Next base: position 7,907 of record VKOC01016021.1, read on the forward strand.
CACGACCTTCAGATTATGAGACGGACGCACTACCTACTGCGCTAACAAGGCAAGCGCTTCTTTGGAGATGTTGGTTAAGCTCTTCATCCATAAGGCATTGCAACATAGCAAAGAAGACAATCCTTCAGAATAGGTAAACGCACCGTACGGGCCATGTTCATTTGCCTATGTCTGGACATCTATGCATTACCATACGTCCGCGGATTGCTGGATTTCAGTCGTGTTTAGAGGCGGCGGTGTCTCGATGCTTCTGCGCGTATGTTATTTATTTTCGTTAATACAGGAGGCATTAAGAGGTGGATTCTCTTTAAACATTCAATATCCTTCAAACTCTGGTGTGTGCACCATTGGACTAAGGTCTACAAAGAAAAGGAGGTGACATTATTAATGATCGTGTTTCTTTACACATAGATACAGTAGACATTTTCAGACCATTCAGCATATCTAAAAGGTTTGCAGGGAAGCTGTCCAGCGTATCTACTATCTTTTGAGTCAAGTAAAGCATTCCAATGTTCATTGTACAGCGCTGAACTCATGGTTTTAGCATAACAAAGCAAGCAGCGCCCGAACAGGGACTTGAACCCTGGACCCTCAGATTAAAAGTCTGATGCTCTACCGACTGAGCTATCCAGGCTCGCTGTGTGTGGGTCTTGGGCCAGACCTGAAGCTGGCTATCAGTCACAGAGTTTGTCCACGTGCACTTACATAACATCTGGGACCCCTTGAGTTTCTGGTTGACAACCATTTCCACAATGTCGGTCTCATAATCTGAAGGTCGAGAGTCAGGGCCTCACACAGGGCATGCTTCTTTTACAGCTACACGTACAAGCAACTAACTGATTGATCCCACAACCACCGCTTCCATCATTTTCTGTTCAGGGAGAGAGAAGTCTTCCTTCCGACCACTCGAATCTCTATGGATTTTCAAGTGGGCTGTTGCAGATGCATTGGTGGTTCAGTGGTAGAATTCTCGCCTGCCACGCGGGAGGCCCGGGTTCGATTCCCGGCCAATGCAAACTTCTTTTTAGAGCATTGGTAAAACAGGTCCCTGGATAAGCCAGATGCCTTTATTATTCTGATGGAAATTTGTCCTTTACTCTGTTGCAACGGATTACGGATGAAGAGCTTCAACAACCAGCGCCAAACAGCGTTTGCCTTGTTAGCGCAGTAGGTAGCGCGTCAGTCTCATAATCTGAAGGTCGTGAGTTCGATCCTCATACAGGGCATGCTTCTTTTACAGCTTGAGACTGTTGATAGCTGATGCTAAACTTTCATTTACTATTGAGTTTTTTCCATGGTCCTCCGGACCGCCAGGCTTTCTACAGTGGCCGGTTAGCTCAGTTGGTTAGAGCGTGGTGCTAATAACGCCAAGGTCGAGGGTTCGATCCCCGTACGGGCCATGTTCATTTGCCTATGTCTGGGCATCTGCGCATTACCATACATCCGCGGATTGCTGGATTTCAGTCGTGTTTAGAGGCGGCGGTGGTTCTGAGCGTCTGTCATTTATTTTCGTGAATACAGGAGGCATTAACGGTGGATTCTCTTTAAACATTCAATATCCTTCAAACTCTGGTGTGTGTTCACCATTGGACTAAGGTCTACAAAGAAAAGGAGGGGACATTATTAATGATCGTGTTTCTTTACACATAGATACAGTAGACATTTTCAGACCATTCAGCATATCTAAAAGGTTTGCAGGGAAGCTGTCCAGCGTATCTACTATCTTTTGTGTCAAGTAAAGCATTCCAATGTTCATTGTACAGCGCTGAACTCATGGTTTTAGCATAATAAAGCAAGCAGCGCCCGAACAGGGACTTGAACCCTGGACCCTCAGATTAAAAGTCTGATGCTCTACCGACTGAGCTATCCAGGCTCGCTGTGCGTGAGTCTTGGGCCAGACCTGAAGCTGGCTATCCGTCACAGAGTTTGTCCACGTGCACTTAGATAACATCTAGGACCCCTTGAGTTTCTGGTTGACAACCATTTCTACGATGTCGGTCTCATAATCTGAAGGTCGAGAGTCAGGTCCTCACACAGGGCATGCTTCTTTTACAGCTACACGTACGAGCAACTAACTGATTGATCCCACAACCACCGCTTCCATCATTTTCTGTTCAGGGAGAGAGAAGTCTTCCTTCCGACCACTCGAATCTCTACGGATTTTCAAGTGGGCAGTTGCAGATGCATTGGTGGTTCAGTGGTAGAATTCTCGCCTGCCACGCGGGAGGCCCGGGTTCGATTCCCGGCCAATGCAAACTTCTTTTTAGAGCATTGGTAAAACAGGTCCCTGGAAAAGCCAGATGCCTTTATTATTCTGATGGAAATTTGTCCTTTACTCTGTTGCAACGGATTACGGATGAAGAGCTTCAACAACCAGCGCCAAACAGCGTTTGCCTTGTTAGCGCAGTAGGTAGCGCGTCAGTCTCATAATCTGAAGGTCGTGAGTTCGATCCTCACACAGGGCATGCTTCTTTTACAGCTTGAGACTGTTGATTGCTGATGCTAAACTTTCATTTACTATTGAGTTTTTTCCATGGTCCTCCGGACCACCCGGCTTTCTACAGTGGCCGGTTAGCTCAGTTGGTTAGAGCGTGGTGCTAATAACGCCAAGGTCGCGGGTTCGATCCCCGTACGGGCCATGTTCATTTGCCTATGTCTGGGCATCTGCGCGTTACCATACATCCGCGGATTGCTGGATTTCAGTCGTGTTTAGAGGCGGCGGTGGTTCTGAGCATATGTCATTTATTTTCGTGAATACAGGAGGCATTAACGGTGGATTCTCTTTAAACATTCAATATCCTCCAAACTCTGGTGTGTGTTCACCATTGGACTAAGGTCTACAAAGAAAAGGAGGTGACATTATTAATGATCGTGTTTCTTTACACATAGATACAGTAGACATTTTCAGACCATTCAGCATATCTAAAAGGTTTGCAGGGAAGCTGTCCAGCATATCTACTATCTTTTGAGTCAAGTAAAGCATTCCAATGTTCATTGTACAGCGCTGAACTCATGGTTTTAGCATAATAAAGCAAGCAGCGCCCGAACAGGGACTTGAACCCTGGACCCTCGGATTAAAAGTCTGATGCTCTACCGAC
>VKOC01016026.1:0-20469 GCA_009364415.1 Spea multiplicata
AATTACCCGGGTAATCATGGAGAATGGAGGCTTCAAATCCTACTGAAAGCCATGTCTGGGAAAACGCATCCGTCGCCTTCGTGTCCAGGAGCCAGCTGAAAAAAAACTAGAAGTTAAGCATACCAAATGGAGGCAAAAAGGTCCACCATGAAAGGTACTCTGAGGTGAGAAATCCTTAAGAAAACTATACGGTCCAGAATCCAATCGCTGGCTTCCAGGACTGTGAAAACCAATCTGCCGTCGGATCATCCACTCCTGGAAGATATTCCACTGAAATCCCTGGTGAGGCTGGAAAGTCATTCTGAGAGAGCTCCACCTAATTTGTTGATGTACCAAACAGAGACAATGTGGAGACATTGTCCATATGCAGTAGAGCAATGAGTGATCCTGCTATAAGCTCCAAGCAATTGATATGAAGAAATTGTTTGTCGCTTGACCAATGACCTCCTGTAGCAGATCCAGCCCAAGAGGTGCCCAACCCCACAGACTGGCATCAAATTCCAACACAAAATCTAGTCTGGTTCCGAAAATGGCGGTGCCATTCCATGACTCCATATGTGTCAGACACCAGTTGAGCTCTAGTCGGACATCTGTGTCGAGTGGAACCAACTGTTCATAAGACCGATGTGCTTGCAGGTGTCTGGCCTTCAGTTGCTGCATGGCGCGATAATACAGAGGACCTGGGAAGATCGCTTTTAAAAGGTAGATAATAGACCTCACTCCCCGCGATCGAAAGAAAGCCATCACTGGTTTCATCAGCTTGGTAAAACACCATGGAGCTGAGACCGATTGTAAGATAGGTGAATTGCCATAGAAAAGTCATAAAAGGTGTTTTTTTTCAAATTTTCACCATGTTTTATTTTTATTTTTTTATAGTAAATAAGATCATATGATCAAAACATATGATATCTGAAGAACATGTGTGGGTACACTAAATGGGTGAGGAGAAAATTACAGCTGAACACAAGCACCGCAAAAGTGTTAACAGCCTCGGTCCCAATGAGCACTGCAGGGGACCCGGATCCTCCTCTCTGGCAGCCGGTGAACATCTACACAATGCACTTAGACAACCTCCGCTGCTGCCGGCACTTCTGCTGGGGCTTCAATGACGGAGCACAGGCATGACATGACCTTCCGGTGCTCCACCATAAAAGCCACAGTGGAGGTACCAGCCAGCAGCAGCGGAGGTTGTCGCGCAGACGTCCACCAGCTTCCTCCACTTGACTTCTTATAAGGTAGTCTTATATTCAGGCCTTTTTCTTTTTCTAAATTAACATTCACATTTTGGTGGGTCGTCATATTATCAGGGTCATCTTATAATCAAGCAAATACGGTATACATATATATATATATATATATACATACATACACACACACACACAGAGGAAGAAATTCTGGTACAGAACTGATACATAACAACCCACAGAATTGTCTAATCAGTAGATGTAATCTATTTGTTCCTACGATCATAGGACGGCTTTTCAACCTTTGCGCCAAAATCGCTGTTTACACATAACCCCAACATTTTGTTTTTCTGTAGATAGACATGCATAGGCCATTGTCAAGTTGCGTAGAAAAAATATTATGTAAACCTTCACTAGATTTAAGGGAACCCAGAACTAGCCTTGGTTATAGGTGGCCACCAGTCTATTCTTGGGAGTCATTTAAATGCGGGATTTATCTTGCAGATCTCTATATGACTCACACCGAGCATAGTCTCTCTGTGCTGCCCTTTTTGTTGCTGTTTTGCTTATTTAGTTTATATGTTTAGTTTTGACAGTGTAACTCATTGTAACATGTTTTCTTTACCTAAGGAAAAATGCACACTAAAATATTCCACACATACGTCAATATACATTCTTCATAAACGGAAAAAGATGCTTTACCTGAGGTTGAAGCTGCAGCTGTGAATCCTTGTCACAACGGCAGCTCATTTTCCCAGGTGTGTTTCCTTGCGTCAAACCATATTATTATTTATTGTTTTATATAGCGCCATCAAATTCCGTAGCGCTGTACAACGGGTGGACAGGACACAAGTAGCATGTAACATAAAAATTTGACTTAGAGAGACACCAGGAGGGCCCTGCTCAAACGAGCTTACATCCGATGTGCTGTAATTCTGACATAAAATTGCTATTTTTACTGTACGTGACTTGCCCGGTGCTGTGTTGCAACGGTTACCTTTTTCTTTCCACAATTGCCCTCTTTCTCTATGTTCTCGGCTTGAAACAGCCAACATGGGTCAGGAAAGCGCTGGAGCGCTTGCCGCGCACGCACAAGGGGTAAGTCTATCATGCGGAGAGAGCTGTGTTTGTCTGCATGGCAAATTGCTGGATGGGGAGACGGGGAAATGCACATGAGGCATTCTACCCCCCATACATTACAAAGGGACAACAACTACATTGGAAGGGGCCTCTGAAGTGCATATGACGGCTGGGGTGTCCCTTTAATTCTCTAAAGTTCAAAAGAGATGCGTTTTATTCCGGTTACACAGCAGTATGGAAACCATGTGTGCGACACTCAAAGGGTTAACCTGATAAGGCCTAGCTGCATCAACTTCCCCGGCCAAGCCTGTCAGAGGAAGCGGTATGAAAGAGATTTGTAAGAAACCCATTAGGTTTCCGCCTTTCATTTGCGGCCTGGCCGGTGCCCTTTATGTGCCCCAAAGGGAATGTTGGTAAAACGGGAAACGTTTCCATAGCCGCGCCGGAGAAAACTCAGACTCGTACGTGCCCTTCGTAAATACAAAACGTAAGCCGGAGATGGAAACCAAGCAGGATCAGGCCTCGCCCACCACATACCAGCATCATCGCTGTCATCAGCGGGCTACGGGGAGGCGTGATTGCGGCACCCGGCAATGTCACACCGAGAGGAGAGCGAGAGGATCCCGGTGCGCTGTCTGCTTGTCTCTGTCCCATCGCGATCTGTGAGGACCCACTTTGCTCTATCATTCTGACAATGCCTGTGTGAGATCTGTAACGCTACTTCTTTCCTCTACTGACCCCGATGGCTCTGTATCCAGCAGTTAGATCAGTGGATTCCTGCGTTACTGATCTCTGCTCTTGTGATCGCTCATGTAGTGAAACACCTATGCAGGGTGATCCGGATCCTCCGCTGTCTGTTTATCTCTTCTCACTGTTTCTTCTGCTCAGTGATGGCTGCTGCTGCTGTCATTACTCTCTCCACTGTAACTACTAACAGATCATTTTTGACTTGCAGGCAAGGGGAGGGTTTGTTTGCCTTCTGTGACTGGTGAGGAAATCTGTAACCCGCACAGGAAGCCATTGGAAGGAGCAGAGACGAAACATACTCTCCCAGATCACTGCAAGGTACTGCTAAACCCAGTGCTTACTCCACAAGGTGAAGGATCTGCCATCATAATGACATTTGCTGTCTTTGAAAGTCTATGTTTAGGGCAGATCAGCCATAATTTTAGGTTCCTAGGCTTGATAAACTTTTGTCCCCAATGTGGACACAGAGCAGGGTTTTTTCTTTTTTTTCCCCTGGGCAAGGAATTGGTTAACAGACAGACCGGTGACATTTATTACCCTATAAACTGTAACAATCACTTGGCATTCCACAGCATGGCTTCATTTCCTGTGGAGAGAGGATATGAAACCATTTGAGTACCAGAAGGGGTTCTGCAGCATATCGCAATGTTATGTTTCCTAGAAAATATACTGAAAACATTTTTTATGTCGGAAGAAGACTGGGATAGGCAGCAACAGGCTTAGTGGGGGACGTTTCTCTAAATCGCCTTTAGGCGCCATTGACTACCAGAAGGTTAGCAGAAGTGACTGGCTTCTTGTGTGAGCAGTTGACGTATCCCTCAAACCAACAACCAATTGGTACCAGAAACATTTCATTAGCTTACAATAGGTAGTGAAAAGCTTGGGTTGCTCGTTTGTTTTTCCTTGAGAGTTTTTTGGCAGCCAGAGTGGCTGATAATCCCTTTTAAAACCTCTCAGATGCTCATACAAGGGTCCTTGGTCACCCAAAGAGCAGCCAGCACATCAAGCCAGCATGAGATACCTGCCGGCACCCATAAGGTGTAATTAGGGGCCCTAAGAATAAACCAGGTGTAATTTGGGTTAAGAATAAAGGTTTGTGAAAGTATCAAAAAGTGTCAGGTTGTGACAATTTTATAAAGCTCTTTGTGGCACCTGAATCAGACGTTGGATCTTGAAGTAGCTCAAAATCCTACAATAAAATGTTGCACATTTTACATACAAATAGTTTTTCTTCTCCAGATAAATATGACTAACCTAACAGCCACATTAAATTATTTGTATGTAGCATTTACATTTATAAAACTTGTTATGTTGCACGTTTTCAGTTGTAGTGATCTCTGGCACTGATTGGCGCGAGGAATAGTGCAGCTTCTACCTTCTTCTTTTTGTAAGAAGGTTCTGTATATTAAAGAGCTCATTTAAATATACATTTTTCACTAGCGTGTGTGTCGGGGACAATAAACTGTCCATTTTAGTTTGTTGTCTACAGCTTGTAGAGACAATAGGTTTGCTCAGCTTTCTACTCATAGAGTTACAGCTAAAAATAGCAGACATTTCCTTAATTATTAATTGGATGGCTACGTTTTACTGCTGCCAGTGATGCGCACCGATATGCAAAATGGTACAGCCAGCCAAATCTAGTTAATATATTTCCCACAGGCGACTGAATTTAAAAATAGAGATACCATTATAAAACCCCAGGCAAGTAATTGAATATCACCTTAAATATATAAATAATGGTGATTTTTCTTTGTTGCGTAAATCATACTTAGCCCAGCTGCCCGTTATTGGGTAAAAAGGACGGTGTACTGTGGAGCAAAACCAAACAAAAACGCTGGCTCTCCTTAAAGATGAGCCGCTCAAGCAATATATCATTATTATGTGGAAAAAAACTGCTTTTATTAGGGATCATAGTCCCGTAATAAAAATATATATTATATCAAGTGTTAAACAAAAAAATAATAATGACAAAAAGCAGTCCAGCAACTAGAACGGAGAACCTGCTTTACAAGTTTTATCAAGCGTCTTTGAAAAAGGAGTTATTACATGAGTTACACTGCTTGAGCGTCTCATCATTAAGGAGTGCCAGCGTTTTTGTTTTGCAGTTGGAGTGGGTGCTCCACGTCTTGAGCTTCAGCATCCATGGAGAGACTGCTACCTGCCATTCAGTCGCTAATCAGTAAAAGCGTGGTTTGAGCTGGCGTTCCATTATGACAGTTTACTGTCCCTGACATCCCATATGAAGAAGAATGCATATTACAGATATTAAATATGCATTTTTTTTCCCAAAACAAAACTTAGCTGATGTGGAAACTGCAACTCTGCTGCTGCAGATGCCCTTTTGCATAGTCCAACATTTCTTGCCACTCAAAGCATCCAATTATTGGCAGAAAAATGCTCCCATTGGCATCAATGCGTGCAGAGAGTGACAGAATTATGCCACGTTCTCGTTCTTTGAGGTGGGGTAGGGCAGAATGTTGCCAGTTATGTGGCATCTAGATATTTTAAAATGCTTTAATTAACAATTGTGTGACTTTGCCCATTCGCATCAGCTCAGAAAGCACACTCCCTCTCTGTGATTTAGCATAGTGTTTGTAGGCTCAGTACATGTCTGAGCGTGTCAGTGGACTGTGTATATGTGGCTTGCAACATCATCCATACAGATTCTATTTTAATATGCATTTTAATTAGATTTCTTTCAGCCGGAGGTTTGATTATAGAATTGCTTTTATTATCATATATGAATTGCAGATAAAGTGCATCTTGCTGTCACTCTTTGTTAGCACTTTATAATACATTCTTTACGTGTAAAGAGATCTAGTGCTGCATACGCCACCTCTGTCTGGGTGCCAGCTTTAGCTCCTTGAAGCATCCGATCAGTGGCAGGAAAGTGCTCCCTATCTAAAAACCCCTGTAAGAGGGGTCCAACCACGCACTCTTTGGATGCCACCAGGATGGGAGTCTGCTCTTAAGGTTTTTAAAATTGCCCCCCCCCCATTAGCAGGGGATAAAAAGGCATATACTTCTATGGGGTGGAGTGGTGGGGCAATCATCGCGCCCCCCCTTTGTTCATAGGGGGTCCTAGGGATCCCTATTTTATTTATTTCAGTTAATATATATTTATGTATATAATGTTTTTAGCAGGGGGGTCTCCGGAATCTAAATAGTTAGTGCAGATGTGACTAACGGGCTCAGTTACTTACATTGTTTTGTCCAAGTTAATATGTTTGGTTAGCTATTTTTAGAAGTATGCTCTTCAACATCTGGTATGAATTATTTCTGGTCATATGTTCTAGAGACGTGGAATTAATTCACTGGTTTGAAATCACTGTTGTCTCAACAGTAGAAACCCTTAATTCTGGCAATATAGTATGAAGGACATGCATACGGTATATTAAAGTGTGTGTGTTGTGTATACCCAAATGTGTTTGATTGTTTATATATATATATAATATATATAATATACTAATATACTATTATATAGATATATGGAATATAGGTCTCTTAAATGTTTTGCTTGTATTTTGATTGGAGCATCATTTGCAAAAGAGTGTTACAATGTTACCAAAAACGCACTTCAGTACAGCACACAGTAACAGAACTTTCCCATGCCCCATTCCTAATATAGCACCAAGAGCTTACATGATGAATAAGGGTAGCCTATGTGGAAAGATTTGGAGCCATCTGAAATGATCTATAGATTTAATAATGCCAAATTTGCAGAACTCAGTACACGGTTGTTAATGTGTTTATTTCGACATACATTTTAGTGACATTGCATTAAAATTAATCTTTGACTTTCATAGTCCTCTCCTCTATTATCGGGTCCCCAGTCATCAATTGGAGCCAAGGTAGGTGCTTCGTTTGCAGGTCCTCATCTGTAATTCACAAAATTAACCCTATTTATATATTTTAACCCAGTGTGCGGTAAGATTTGGAGTTTTTAAAGAAACCTGGGAGTGTATGGTGACAATAGGTGTCATGATTAACTCATATAATGTAGTGGATGCATGGAATGGTAACCCAGCAGAGGTGGTTAGTTTCTTTGTTTAAGCATTCAATGAGTTAATCTGAGGTTGCTTTAATGTGTTTCTTTGTGCATGCCCTCTGTATCTGTTCTGGCTAGAGGTGTCATCTTCCCAAAGGACCCCTGTGGTGATTCATGGCCTAACAGATAAGGACCTGAGTTATAGGAATTCCATTCCTATCTTAAGTGGGGGGGTTTCCATCACCTTTACCCCACCATAACTTATTGGCACATCAAAGATGGGACCCAATTCTTGGGGATGGTGTCATATAATCAGTCATGTGGTCAGAGGGGCGTTTGCTTGCAAAAGTCTGATTTAGGGACAATGCAGCGACCTCAAGGCAGAACTCCATGATATACTCTGATCGGAACAACATCATAAGAACCATCTGGACTTAAGGAGTTCCCACAGGCCTGCTTATTGGAGAAACTCGTGAGTGAGGGTCCTGTGTTTAAGTCCTATTGCTTTTAAGAACTGTTTGCCTGTTTTTATTTTATTTTGTATGTCTTGTTTTTTTTTGTAATTCTGGCACTGTGTAATCTTTGTCTTTTTGTTATTAAAATATTCATAACCTAAGTCTGTCTTTGGGCTCTAGTATCGATATCCACAAACCCTAAGAGAGGATAACACGTTACCATATTGTTATTACGTTCTACTGGATATATATATATGTTGTTTGCCCGGGGTGGGTTGATATATATATAGCGATAGATGTTCTAATTCGGATTTCTCACGAATCCGGTATCAAAATCGTGAGTGGTGGCAGACTACCTGGGGGGATAAAGGCAGGATTTGGGGGTTAATTTGGTGTAACTTATGCCTTGTTTAGGGGTGAAGTTAGTAAATCCAGAGGCCTGGTGCTATTAACCCCTTCATGCCCACGCCCTCCACACAGTCACGGCTTGGCAAGTAGTCCTGACCGTGACAAACTTGGTGGCAGCTAGGTGGGATATCTAGAGTTTTTTAGTGCTATTTGTATTGCCCGGTTTGGTGATTTTAGTACTAGAAGAAATTACATGGGTTTTGTGTAATTTCCCAAAGACATTACTCAGTGCCTAATTACAGACATACAGTGCAAAACAGTTCGTTCCTCTTCCTTTTGTTTTTTCTCTACCATACTGCATTATGGAGGCATATCGACGACAGCCAAAAGAATCTCTGGAGCTGGTTTGTCAAGAAAGGAATATACAAATTTTTGGCAAAAGCAAAGAGCAGCTAATTTTGGATCTCCTGGAACATGATAAACTCTGTGCAGATCAGGCCATTGGAGCAGATGTGATTTTGGAAGAGCCTGTGGATCAAGGATGTTTTCCTGATAAAGTTAACGCCTTGAGTGTAATGGACTCTGAGTTACAAATGGCACTAAAAGATCTGGGGAGCGTGGATCCTCAGCTAAAGTTCAACCTAATTCTGCAGTACAAAGAAAGAGAGAGGGAGGCTGCGGAAAGAGAGAGAGAGAGGGAGGCTGCTGAGAGAGCTGCGGAGCGGGCAGCTGCTGAACGAGAAGCTGAGCGGAGGTATCAGCTGGAACTTCTACGGTTAAAGCAATATAGTCAGTCTCCCCAAAGCATTGTTAACGGGGATGGATATGCTAACCGACCTCGCCTGGAACACTTTCCAATGCTGGAAAAGGACACTGACTTGGATGTGTTTTTGAGAGGATTTGAGAAAGTGTGCCGGCAGTACCAGCTGCCCAAGGAAGACTGGGGAAAGTATTTAACCCCACGTCTGAAGGGGAAAGCCCTGGATGTGTTTGCTTCCTTACCAATGGAAGTTGATCAGGACTATGAGGCCATAAAATCTGCCTTGTTAAAAAGTTTTAACCTCACCCCTGAATTCTACAGGAAAAAGTTTCGAGAGATGCAGCAAGCTACATCGGACAGTTGCACCGAATATGCGGGACAGCTTCGGACTGTTTTCCGGCAATGGACTGGAGGCCTACAAGTTACTACATATGAGGCCCTGGAGGATCTGATGATTTTGGAGCAGTTCCTGAGGACACGAAGTCCGGAGGCCCGAGAGTGGATTCTGGACAGAAAACCCAAGACCACGGCAGAGGCGGCAGATCTGGCTAACGATTATGCCAACAATCGTACTCCAACAACCAAGAGGGTACAAGCATCACCAGGACCATCTACTTGGAAAAGAGCAGCCTACCAGCCACCTACTCCTAAACCAGCAGGGAGATTATCACCAACACCTTTCCTAGCCAACAGAGCAGGGGCCACATCGGGCCAGGGGGATACCCGCCGGTGTTATCGGTGTAACCAGATTGGGCACTTGAGTGCCACCTGCCCTTCTAAGAGACCATCTCCACAGACAAATGGAAATGGAGGTACAGCTGGGGGAGCTGCACCTGTTTTATTTGTGGCTAGACCAAAGGAGGCTCAAGGAGACAATTTGCAATGTGTAGCAGTTGGGGAACACCCAGCTGTCTTGTTTGTTTCCAGGGTTCAAGGGAAGGAAGATGAGAACCTACAAAGAGTGACTGTAGGTGACTGTGTGACTATGGGACTCAGGGATACGGGGGCTGCTTGCACTCTGGTGCGGCCTGAGATGGTAAACTCGGAGGATCTTATCCCTGGGAAGACCATGTCCATCCATGGAATTGGCGGGGTGCGCCCTGCAGTGCCAGTGGCACGTGTGTACCTTGATTGGGGTGTGGGCAAGGGTTTGCGGGAGGTGGGGATATCCGAGGATATTCCTGTTAATGTTTTGCTGGGCAAGGATCTGGGTCGACTTGTTTGCCAGTATGCACCAGATGAGGAAACCTGCAAACCTGGAGGGCTGGTAGAGAGCCCTGTCCAACCCAAGGTACTGTCTGAAACTTTGGGAGTAGTGGGTAGCTGGGAGGGAGCCCAGAAGGTAGAGGTATGCCTGTTTGAACCAGCACCCAGGATCCTGTCTCCTGAAGAGATGGAGGGGGATGTGCACCAAGGGACCAGACCTAGAGAGCAAGCTCTAGGGGAAGCGTGTGGGTTGACCTTTGGAGGGCCAGAGGTTCAGGAACAGGGAGTCTGTAGTGGCTCTTCTGGTTCAATGCCCCCATATGCGGAAAAGCATAGTGTTACTATGGGTGATCAGGTAGCCAAGGGATTCGGGCATGCTGGGGATACTTCTGTCAACGTGTCTTCAGAAGTTGTATGCCCTGAAGGTATTATCCCTGGAAAACTAAAGGGGACTGGGGATGTGTGCCCAACCGTGCCTACAGCACCTGAGTACTTAGATCTTGGTGCAGGAGAAAGTATGCATGATGTTGGGGTGTCTGAGGATATTCATATTACTGACTTTGCTCAAAGGGTAAACAATGGATATATAGAAGTTGATGTTTCTGTGTGTCAGCCAAACCCCTGCGGTCATGCTCCAGATGAAATGCTTAATGTAACTCCTAAAGTGCTGGAGGTTAAGAAGCAGGAAGGGGATAGTTTCTCAACTGTGCTTAAGACCCCTAAAGCTGTAAAGTCTGGAGATAAGGAGGAGGGGGAGGAAAATTCACACCTTCTTATACCTTTTGTGTTTTCACTGAGTGGGCAATGTGAGGGGCAGAATATTTCCCCTGTAGCTGTAGTGGCATACCAGCAAGATGCTGGGGCAACAGCTACAGAGGATAATATAGTACAGGTTGATGAAAAGACAGCTACATTGACCAGTCAGCCAGAAACTCCTCGCCCTGTGAGTGTAGGTGAAGCCAAGAGCCTGGGATCCACACCGGATGCCCAGGACAATGGACACCAGTTTGCTGTCTTGCTTGGGAATGGGCAACGTTTAGCAATCCTAAGCAGAGCAGAGAAACAAAGGGATGAGGCCTTAAAACTTTGGAGTAACTTATCACCAAAGGAAGAGGCTTATTCAAGGGTTGGCAGAGAGTGCTCAGCTATGGTGTGTGCTTTGCAGGAGTTACACCCATGCTTGTATGGTTGTGACTTCACTGTTATAATCTATCACAACCCTTCTCTTCAGGCGGATAGATTAGATGGGAAGTTTAGCAAGTTGCTCAGATGGAGTCCCATGCTACAGCAGTATAGTTTTACTGGCTGGTGTGACAAGTCAGCTTTTATGGGAATGCTGACAGTTTGTCTTGTCAGGGGGAGACTAGGATTTAGGCAGACATAGCAGATCAGCGTGTGCTGACCTCCTCTGTCCACCATCTTAAAGGGGGAGGTGTCATGATTAACTCATATAATGTAGTGGATGCATGGAATGGTAACCCAGCAGAGGTGGTTAGTTTCTTTGTTTAAGCATTCAATGAGTTAATCTGAGGTTGCTTTAATGTGTTTCTTTGTGCATGCCCTCTGTATCTGTTCTGGCTAGAGGTGTCATCTTCCCAAAGGACCCCTGTGGTGATTCATGGCCTAACAGATAAGGATCCTTAGTTATAGGAATTCCATTCCTATCTTAAGTGGGGGGGTTTCCATCACCTTTACCCCACCATAACTTATTGGCACATCAAAGATGGGACCCAATTCTTGGGGATGGTGTCATATAATCAGTCATGTGGTCAGAGGGGCGTTTGCTTGCAAAAGTCTGATTTAGGGACAATGCAGCGACCTCAAGGCAGAACTCCATGATATACTCTGATCGGAACAACATCATAAGAACCATCTGGACTTAAGGAGTTCCCACAGGCCTGCTTATTGGCGTATTGGAGAAACTCGTGAGTGAGGGTCCTATGTTTAAGTCCCATTGTTTTTAAGAACTATTTGCTGTTTTATTTTGTATGTCTTGTTTTTTGTAATTCTGGCACTGTGTAATCTTTGTATTTTTGTTATTAAAATATTCATAATCCAACTCTGTCTTTGGGCTCTAGTATCGATATCCACAAACCCTAAGAGAGGATAACACGTTACCATATTGTTATTACGTTCTACGGGATATATATATATATATATGTTGTGTGCCCGGGGTGGGTTGATATATATATATAGAGATAAAGGTTCTAATTCGGATTTCTCACGAATCCGGTATCAAAATCGTGAGTGGTGGCAGACTACCTGGGGGGATACAGGCAGGATTTGGGGGTTAATTTGGTATAGCTTATGCCTTGTTAAGGGGTCAAGTTAGTAAATCCAGAGGCCGGGTGCTATTAACTCCTTCATGCCCACGCCCTCCACACAGTCACGGCTTGGCAAGTAGTCCTTGCACACAATTCATTTTTGGATATACTTCTTGCCAATAATGGATACTTCAAAGAAATAAAGAAATGGGTATAAAGACGATTTAATTACAGATACTGGGGTCTGCCGAAGTATAGCACCAAGACAATGTTTAGTTTTAGGCCATTGTCATAAAGCACACAGGTTACAGTTTCAGGACTTGGATTCTCCCCGCAGGGACATTTCTTGCTCGATGGCGTCTTGTCACCCCGGCCTTGTGTGGTTTGCAAAGAATGATATAGCACTTGGGGAAAAATATCCAGACGAGGATGCCGGAGCTGGAACCGATAATGGCAAATATCTCCACGGCGACCATGTACTTCCCCGTGGTGCTCAGGTAAGTTGGGATGAAGGAGACCCAGACGCTAAAGACGACCAACATGCTGAAGGTGATCAGTTTGGCTTCGTTGTATGCGTCGGGGAGCTTCCTGGCTAGGAAAGCTATGATGGAACTCGCCGCGGCCAAGAATCCAATGAAAGACAGGATGACGTATAACCCAAGTCCTTCTCTACACTCGATGATGATCTCGCCGGGCCGTGTCTGGAAGTCGTTGAATGGGTACGGAGGAGATGTCCCCAACCATATCGTGCAAATAAGAGTCTGAAGAGATGAGCAGAAGGCAACGAGCAAGCGCGGGAACCTCCGACCCAAGCATCTTCTCAGTTTGCTTCCTGGCTTGGTGGCGTGGAAGGCCAAGACCACAATGATGGTCTTGGCCAATAAGGTGGAGACGGACACCGTGAAACAGATGCCGAAAAGAGTCTGCCGTAGGAAGCAGGTGGCCTTCCCTGGCCGGCCGATGAAGACGAGGCAACTGAGGAAGGTGAGGGAAAGGGAAGCGAGGAGGAGGAAGCTCAGGCTTCGGTTGTTGGCTTTGACGACGGGGTTGTCTTGGTGATATACGAACGCCCCGAGGGTCAGAAGAGAGGCCAGGCAGAGAATGGCAGTCGTGGAAGCCAATGACGCTCCAAGAAATTCCTGGTATGACAAGTAGGTGACCGGCTTGGACACACACTGGTCTTTCCTCTTATTTGGCCACTGATCATCTGGACACTTCCAGCAATAATCCATATCTAGCAAAAAAATATAGTTACTTTCTTACATTTACGCTTCCCTATTTTTGTATCATTTATTGTCCTTTTTTGAGGAATGTTGTGTCCCCTTTCAGAATGAGCTTCTCTTCTAGAATACTTTTATTTATTTTATTTCTTTACCCCCTTATTATAAATATTATAGGATCACGTTGGGGTTAATTCGACTGCCGTAATTCAACTTATGTCACGTACACTCACATAGTTACAAGTTTATGGGTATGTGGGCATCAAATTTACCCCCACCCCCCCATCAAAAATTAATGAAGAAATTTTTAACCCCCACTTCGTCATCGCCACCATCCCACTGTGCACAAGATAGGGGGGTTTGGGGTAAGAAGACCTTGTGTCTCTGCTTATTAATTATATTAACCCCACCATACCGGACACGGGATAGAGGAAGCCCTCCCCCCACTCCCGTTAATAGTGGACCCCCCTTTTTAATTTCCCCTCGTGTCTCATTCACCGGTACGATTTGTTATCTCTCCCCTGGGACAGGGAGTGCAGCTGTAGCAACAATGGGGCCTTCCCTCCAGGGTCATCCTCCTGTAGCCGAGGGGGCAAGTCCCGCTGCAAACAGAGGTGGGGGGCACCTGCATGGAAACATAGTATCAGGCATTAAACTTTGTGAACATCCGTGGCACACGTGAAAGTATAACTCGTTTAACTGGAACTTCAACAACTACCTAGACCGCTATCCAGGGGCGCGCTACGGAATCTGCTGGCGCTATATGAATAAATGTGATGTCCCTGTCTCCTTTCCAGCAGATCTGCTTCTTCTCTTCTTCAATTGTCCTCTTTCTTCTCTCTTCGGGGGAAGACAGAAGAACATGGCGCTGCCCTTGTATTATTTCTTCTCTTTTTGTGGGAAGAGAGAAGAACATGGCCCCATCGCTCTGCCATTGTCTTTCTTCTCTTTTCGGGGGGGGTAAGAACATGGCTCCATGCCTCCACCCTTGGAGAAGCACTCCAGGAGACCTGGTCGATTCAGCTGAAACCAGGGAGAAGTGGACGAAGAAAGAAGGCAAAAGAAGCAGAGTTGGGCCCTAAATCAGTTAGCGTCGATACCTATTATTCAAAAGAACATATAGACATTTCATGGCTCCTATACGTTACACCCTACACGATACCTCTGTGAAGTAATATGGCCAGACGATGTCGGAATTGTTGATGGAAACCTCTATCGCCGCACCGAGGGACACCATGCCCACGCTCACACCGGTCAGTCGCTTCGTAGGGTTAAAGATCCAGTTCACCAGGTCGTACGTAGGAGGAACGTCGCCGTTTTGGTCGAAATACACATCTTCTCCGGCACTGTTTGTGAAGTAAATGCGCTTTAAGAAACGGTGAAGCTGTGTGAAGGAAGAACGCGGAAGCAAACAAGCAATTTTTGGTGAAATTCATGAAAAAGAGAATTTATATAACCAAAAATCAGTAAAAAATAAGCAAGTATAAGTAAATAAGTAATAGGAGGACTTATAGGGAGGGTTACATGGAGTAATGGGAGGGGTTATAGAGGAGGTGATATCAAGTAATGGGAGGGGTTATAGAGGAGGTTATATGGAGTATTAGGAGGGGTTACATGGAGTAATGGGAGGGGTTATAGAGGAGGTTATATGGAGTATTAGGAGGGGTTACATGGAGTAATGGGAGGGGTTATAGAGGGGATGATATGGAGTAATAGGAGGGGTTATAGGGAGGGTTACATGGAGTAATGGGAGGGGTTATAGAGGAGGTTATATGAAGTAATGGGAGGGGTTATAGAGGAGGTGATGTGAAGTAATGGGAGGGGTTATAGAGGGGATGATATAGAGGGGGGGTTATGGAGGGGATGATATGGAGTAATAGGAGGGGTTATAGGGAGGGTTACATTGAGTAATGGGAGGGGTTATAGAGGGTTGATATGAAGTAATGGGAGGGGTTATAGAGGCGGTGATATGAAGTAATGGGAGGGGTTATAGAGGGGATGATATAGAGGGGGGTTATGGAGGGGATGATATGCAGTATTAGGAGGGGTTACAGTGGGGGGTGATATTTTGGGATTTAATATTAATTTAAAATGTACTCACTTGCCAAGGTTCGATGTCCTTTGGGCAGAGCGCAGCCACCCCATTGTTGTTATCCTTTTCTTTTTGGCATCTGTACATGAGCAGGTCATGGAGGGCATGCGCCAAAGCATAGACGGCGTTATACACGCGGTATCCCGCCAGCGATATCTGGGCGCCTAACAACTCCTTTTTCTTCTGTAAATCGTGCCTGCAGGTGTCGAGGTATAAATAACCCCGGGACCGATTACAGCGATACGTCAGGATCTTGAAGAAGTAGGTGACGTCGGATTCCGGATGCTGTTCCAGGGTCGCGTTCAAAAGAAAGGGCATCAGCCCCGGGACTTCCCTTCTGCTTATCTGAAAGCCCAGGCTTCCGTGAAACGGACTGAGGTCCAGCGTGTCTACAGTCGGCGTGAGCAGATGCTCCATGTCCGTCATGATGATCCAGACCTTCCTGGAGGTGAGCAAGTTTCTTAGCACCAGGTAGAAATTGAAAGTAAACTCCAAGTCGGCCCAGAAGAGAATAACGGTGGCCGAAGACCTGGCGATCGTCGCCGACATCCGAATATACTCGTCTGACTTGTATTTGAAGAAGCTGAGGAACTTTTTGGAAAAGTCGACACATCCCCCGTTTTTGGCAATGACCACGGTTAGTCTCTGGACGGCGCTCTCGTTGATTTCGTCGTCCGAGTAAACGATCCCAATCCAGGTCCAGCCGAAGCGTTTTAGAATCAGACTTATGGCCTTGTATAGATGGTTCTCGTTCGGGACCGTGCGGTAAAAATACGGAAACTTCTCTTTGTCACTCAACTGAGGATCGGTGGAACCATAACTGATCTGAAAGGGCCACAAGGGGCACATTGTGTATAGAGCAGGTATTTTACGAATCAATCTCCAGGTGCCTGTAACAAATTATGTAGTTCTAGGGGGCCAGAATACCTACCTGGCTATAATGGGCTTTTTTTAACGTATTAAAAAAAATCCATATCACAGACCTTTACTATTTCCTAAGATTTCCATGATTTTGTGATGTAAGATATTTTTTTTTCATGTCATTTTTATTTTTATTTTTATTTTTCTGCAGCTGCATAATTAAAGTTTTTACAAATTCCTCCAGTGTGTTCTTATCACAATTCGAGCTACAGGGTTATCTTTCATATAATAAATTCGGTATTTTTTTGTAATATTTTTGTGTGGTTTTTTTCTCATATTCAGTAGAATTTATTGCATCGACTTCAATGACTAATTGTTGGGTTTGCTTGGTTAATAAAGTATATATAATAAAGAAGAACGCAGATGGAGCCCTGAACTATGCTAAACAACCACTAGATGGCAGTAAATGATATATAATGGTGATGATGAGGAATACAGCCTTTATTATAGTGCCACCTAGTGGTGGTTTTCACAAACTGCAGGGCTCAATCTATCAGGTGCTTTTGGAAATAGTTTTACATAAGTTATGGTGAGTAAAGGTGATGGAAAACCCTTCCACTAAAATTTAGAGTTAGTAGAAGCATTATTATTAAACACTCATCTACAGACACCGGACAAGCCAGAAGGCTTGTTTTCCCCTCAGAAACCTCATGGTGCTGCCACAGGGCATTCTGGGTAGGCGCATGCAAATAAGGTCAACAATGATCACCTTTTGCATCTATACCCATTTTATACATGGATCCCTTGAAAGTAATCGCCCGCTGTACAGGACAGCCTTTAGACAGAACTCGAGAAGAGGTGCAATAGCCAGATCGATAGTTGTCATTTGGAGGAGAATAGATTCCACCCCCCCTCTTGCCTCAAGTGGTTTGTCCCATGGACATTTCCTGCCTTGGTATTACAGGGAGCGCTTCCTGTGCGCTAGCATTATAGAGAGTGCTTATTTTGTGTAATGCTGGTGGTTGAAGGCATAATAATTATTGCTTATTATATTATTAGTATTAGTAATTAATACCTGAGATGGTATAGCTAGTGGGGATAATATATATATTTAATCTTTTCTGACAAAAACCTATATTAAAATATTATGATAATATAATATAAAACCCATAGCATTTGTTCTGCCGTCATGATATTTCCGACATCTAGCCTCTCAGGTCACCTGACTTCCAATTAGAACGAGCAGTTCCCGAGATATTAACAGTAAAAGTAATTAAAGAATTAATAGTGACAGCGAGTATGTTTCCTGTGCTGTAATAACACCTTGTTATGGTTACTTACACGGAGGATTGTTTAGTTATACGTCGTGAGCTCTGCCACACCTTCAAGTCTTCTCTTTATGTCTTGCTATTACTTTATTGTGGTTCCTTGGCACGGCCAAGTTTCAGCCGACATACACCGACGACTAGTGTGTGAATTTCCCCCCCCCTGGAAGCACCTACCTGTGGGTAGCCATACATGCCAAAAGCATTGGCCACCAGGATGGAAAGCCTGGACGATGCGCACCCTACCACGGCTACCAGGCGTCCCTGGCTTGTACATCTGTAATTGGGCAACCTGAGGTCCATGCCGGTCAGTATCCTCAGAAAGGCGTCCACCGTTTTTCCTTCGTTCAGGAACGAGTCGTAGAGATGGAAGCCCAAGGAAATGTTTGGCAGTAATTCCGGATTCTTGTTGATCTCATTAATAGCAAAGATGATGGTGAGGAGAGTTTGGTATTTTTCCTGGAAGGCACTGCAATACCGGAGAAGGGAAGAGGCGACGACTTTAACCTTAATAAAGGTGGGCAACCTATACCACATGACATCATGCATTGACCCGACCTTGGGGGAGTAATGATGCCTTTGGGACTCTTAAACCTGGTAACGTTCTAAATGAGTTGACCCTCGGACTCTTGAAATACCAACTTTTCCGTAGCCTGTCATGAAGACTTGTCATTATTTAAAATTAGACTTAACTGAGTCACCTGAATTCAAGCAGGGATATCAAGCATAACATACCGGGAGCAAAAGCACCAACTGAGAGTCTTATATATGTTCGCAATGGGGGGAGAATAGGAAGGAGACAGATCCAGACCGCGTGACCCTGAGAATCTGCCCCTTCACCCTGAGATTGGGTGAAGGACTACTTGGTTTGGCCACTTGGTTTGGGCTTTTTTTTTTTAACGAGCAGAAAGAATGCAGAGACACTCGGCCGTAACGTATTAAGAACACGGCGTTACAATATGAAACGTTCTATTAAATCTTCCGCCTCTAGAGTTAAATAAATGTAGCCTGTAATTAGACAACTCCCTGAACGCCACCCAAGGAAATCTAACCGCAATTAAATGCCTGCCCCCTAACCCTGCGCACGCCCGTCTCCAGCCTGGCAAGCGTGGCTCTGACAGCAAATGGCGTTTGTATGCTTTTATTGAATAAAATAAAATAAAAAAAATTGGAAAAAACATTTTTCTGTGTGTGTGTGGGGTGTTAGGGCCATCATATGGAATTACAACAAACCTATACAGGCATGTAAAATTAGGCCATTACCAAATCAGGGCTTGACTGGTGACCCTGACACTTTTAAGGGCAATAAGACCCCATAAGTCACCGGCCCACCAGGAATTACCCCAGTGAACCAGATGGCCAGACCTGACCAGAAGCAGCAGTTACATCCGCCCCAGATAATTGTGTTCATTCCCACAGAGCAGATCTTCAGGAGGACACAGAGATCTAGTGATCCCACTTTATAGATCCTGGCAAAGATCTCCCCTAGAGTACTGTGTCCAGTTCCATAAAGTAGACCTCCAGGAGGACTCGGAGATCTGATGATCCCACTTCATAGATCCTGGTAAGATCTCCCCTATAGTATTGTGTTCAGTTCCACAGAGCAGATCTCCAGGAGGACACAGAGATCTAGCGATCCCACTTTATAGATCCCTGGTAAGATCTCCCCTGTAGTATTGTGTTCAGTTCCACAGAGCAGATCTCCAGGAGGACATAGAGATCTAGTGATCCCACTTTATAGATCCCTGGTAAGATCTCATTTCTATAGAGTAGATCTCTGGGAGGACCCAGAAAACTACACCCCCCCTACCTTATAGATCACCTGTAGAGAATACCATTGTTACCTCCATATGACCCTCCCCATGAGTAGAGAGGGAGTGATATATACAGCTAGATGTATAGGTCATCGGTAATACCCTGGCTATTTCCATTATATACGTCCTTATTTTATTAAACCAAAAATACACATTTTTGAACAATAATAATCCCAAAATCACCGTTGTATTTAATGCACAAATCATAAAGATTTTTTTTGGGGGGAGGGGGTGACAAATAAGTAAAAAAAACCCAAAAAGAACAATACTTACAATATATCTCTATCCTCTCCCGGTTCGTATTTAAAAGACCACGGCTTATCGTGGTTTATAAGACCATTAACAGAAACGATAGCCCCAATGATGAGGTCGCCCGCCCGATATAAACCCCGGCGGTTTTTAAAGGTTTGGGACGAACATTCCGCTCTCAGAATCCGGAAAAGAACCATGAGCAGAAAAAACAGCATCATTCTACCAGCTCTAGGTCTCCGGAAAAAAAGGTCTTTGCTGGAAATATTCTTCTTTGTATGTCAAAAAAAAAATATTTAGCTGTTTTATATATATTTTAGAATCGGACTCCCCGGCATAAAAAACGAGACATAAACTGTAATTCTGAGACGAAGAAGAAAGATCAGTAAAGATGATTTATACTCTGGCGATTCTGTAACGAGAAGTCAGCCTTTGGGCAGCACCCAAATCCCTCGTAGAATTACATTTTTAACTTTGTTTTTCTAACCTTAAAAATAAGAACGCGAATTATGTTGTTTGTCTCGTTCCGGAGGGCGGGTGTAATTTTAGAAATCAAACAGGGGATTTGAAAACTTCATCGGAACAATTGTTGTCGAGGGCGAGCTGGAAGCGGGAAGCAAAAATCATTGTAAACCGCGAGTTTATTGATTAAATGACGTCTATGGATAGAAATGGCTATAAATCATCCTTTAAAAAATGATATTAAATTTAAAAAAAAATATTAGATTGTTCCGTAATGATAACCGAATACCTCATTATTATTAAAATCACAGGAACCAAAAGTGGCCCAAATAAGTGCTTAAGCAACAAAACCCGACTTCACAAGCAACATGCCACCTTTGCACCCCCCAACAGCCTGCCTGTGCCACCTTTGCA
>VKOC01016027.1:0-12816 GCA_009364415.1 Spea multiplicata
GCCTTGTTAAGGGGTCAAGTTAGTAAATCCAGAGGCCGGGTGCTATTAACTCCTTCATGCCCACGCCCTCCACACAGTCACGGCTTGGCAAGTAGTCCTTGCACACAATTCATTTTTGGATATACTTCTTGCCAATAATGGATACTTCAAAGAAATAAAGAAATGGGTATAAAGACGATTTAATTACAGATACTGGGGTCTGCCGAAGTATAGCACCAAGACAATGTTTAGTTTTAGGCCATTGTCATAAAGCACACAGGTTACAGTTTCAGGACTTGGATTCTCCCCGCAGGGACATTTCTTGCTCGATGGCGTCTTGTCACCCCGGCCTTGTGTGGTTTGCAAAGAATGATATAGCACTTGGGGAAAAATATCCAGACGAGGATGCCGGAGCTGGAACCGATAATGGCAAATATCTCCACGGCGACCATGTACTTCCCCGTGGTGCTCAGGTAAGTTGGGATGAAGGAGACCCAGACGCTAAAGACGACCAACATGCTGAAGGTGATCAGTTTGGCTTCGTTGTATGCGTCGGGGAGCTTCCTGGCTAGGAAAGCTATGATGGAACTCGCCGCGGCCAAGAATCCAATGAAAGACAGGATGACGTATAACCCAAGTCCTTCTCTACACTCGATGATGATCTCGCCGGGCCGTGTCTGGAAGTCGTTGAATGGGTACGGAGGAGATGTCCCCAACCATATCGTGCAAATAAGAGTCTGAAGAGATGAGCAGAAGGCAACGAGCAAGCGCGGGAACCTCCGACCCATGCATCTTCTCAGTTTGCTTCCTGGCTTGGTGGCGTGGAAGGCCAAGACCACAATGATGGTCTTGGCCAATAAGGTGGAGACGGACACCGTGAAACAGATGCCGAAAAGAGTCTGCCGTAGGAAGCAGGTGGCCTTCCCTGGCCGGCCGATGAAGACGAGGCAACTGAGGAAGGTGAGGGAAAGGGAAGCGAGGAGGAGGAAGCTCAGGCTTCGGTTGTTGGCTTTGACGACGGGGTTGTCTTGGTGATATACGAACGCCCCGAGGGTCAGAAGAGAGGCCAGGCAGAGAATGGCAGTCGTGGAAGCCAATGACGCTCCAAGAAATTCCTGGTATGACAAGTAGGTGACCGGCTTGGACACACACTGGTCTTTCCTCTTATTTGGCCACTGATCATCTGGACACTTCCAGCAATAATCCATATCTAGCAAAAAAATATAGTTACTTTCTTACATTTACGCTTCCCTATTTTTGTATCATTTATTGTCCTTTTATGAGGATTCTCTTCTAGAATACTTTTATTTATTTTATTTCTTTACCCCCTTATTATAAATATTATAGGATCACGTTGGGGTTAATTCGACTGCCGTAATTCAACTTATGTCACGTACACTCACATAGTTACAAGTTTATGGGTATGTGGGCATCAAATTTACCCCCACCCCCCCATCAAAAATTAATGAAGACATTTTTAACCCCCACTTCGTCATCGCCACCATCCCACTGTGCACAAGATAGGGGGGTTTGGGGTAAGAAGACCTTGTGTCTCTGCTTATTAATTATATTAACCCCACCATACCGGACACGGGATAGAGGAAGCCCTCCCCCCACTCCCGTTAATAGTGGACCCCCCTTTTTAATTTCCCCTCGTGTCTCATTCACCGGTACGATTTGTTATCTCTCCCCTGGGACAGGGAGTGCAGCTGTAGCAACAATGGGGCCTTCCCTCCAGGGTCATCCTCCTGTAGCCGAGGGGGCAAGTCCCGCTGCAAACAGAGGTGGGGGGCACCTGCATGGAAACATAGTATCAGGCATTAAACTTTGTGAACATCCGTGGCACACGTGAAAGTATAACTCGTTTAACTGGAACTTCAACAACTACCTAGACCGCTATCCAGGGGCGCGCTACGGAATCTGCTGGCGCTATATGAATAAATGTGATGTCCCTGTCTCCTTTCCAGCAGATCTGCTTCTTCTCTTCTTCAATTGTCCTCTTTCTTCTCTCTTCGGGGGAAGACAGAAGAACATGGCTCTGCCCTTGTATTATTTCTTCTCTTTTTGTGGGAAGAGAGAAGAACATGGCCCCATCGCTCTGCCATTGTCTTTCTTCTCTTTTCGGGGGGGTAAGAACATGGCTCCATGCCTCCACCCTTGGAGAAGCACTCCAGGAGACCTGGTCAAGTACTCAGCTGAAACCAGGGAGAAGTGGACGAAGAAAGAAGGCAGAAGAAGCAGAGTTGGACCCTAAATCAGTTAGCGTTGATACCTATTATTCAAAAGAACATATAGACATTTCATGGCTCCTATACGTTACACCCTACACGATACCTCTGTGAAGTAATATGGCCAGACGATGTCGGAATTGTTGATGGAAACTTCTATCGCCGCACCGAGGGACACCATGCCCACGCTCACACCGGTCAGTCGCTTCGTAGGGTTAAAGATCCAGTTCACCAGGTCGTATGTAGGAGGAACGTCGCCGTTTTGGTCAAAATACACATCTTCTCCGGCACTGTTTATGAAGTAAATGCGCTTTAAGAAACGGTGAAGCTGTGTGAAGGAAGAACGCGGAAGCAAACAAGCAATTGTTGGTGAAATTCACGAAGAAGAGAATTTATATAACGAAAAACATTAAAAAATAAGCAATAGAGTAATAGGAGGGGATATAGGGGGGTTATATGGAGTAATGGGAGGGGTTATAGAGGAGGTTATATGGAGTAATAGGAGGGGTTATAGAGGAGGTTATATGGAGTATTAGGAGGGGTTACATGGAGTAATGGGTGGGGTTATAGAGGAGGTTATATGGAGTATTAGGAGGGGTTACATGGAGTAATGGGAGGGGTTATAGAGGGGATGATATGGAGTAATAGGAGGGGTTATAGGGAGGGTTACATGGAGTAATGGGAGGGGTTATAGAGGAGGTTATATGAAGTAATGGGAGGGGTTATAGAGGAGGTGATGTGAAGTAATGGGAGGGGTTATAGAGGGGATGATATAGAGGGGGGGTTATGGAGGGGATGATATGGAGTAATAGGAGGGGTTATAGGGAGGGTTACATTGAGTAATGGGAGGGGTTATAGAGGGTTGATATGAAGTAATGGGAGGGGTTATAGAGGCGGTGATATGAAGTAATGGGAGGGGTTATAGAGGGGATGATATAGAGGGGGGTTATGGAGGGGATGATATGCAGTATTAGGAGGGGTTACAGTGGGGGGTGATATTTTGGGATTTAATATTAATTTAAAATGTACTCACTTGCCAAGGTTCGATGTCCTTTGGGCAGAGCGCAGCCACCCCATTGTTGTTATCCTTTTCTTTTTGGCATCTGTACATGAGCAGGTCATGGAGGGCATGCGCCAAAGCATAGACGGCGTTATACACGCGGTATCCCGCCAGCGATATCTGGGCGCCTAACAACTCCTTTTTCTTCTGTAAATCGTGCCTGCAGGTGTCGAGGTATAAATAACCCCGGGACCGATTACAGCGATACGTCAGGATCTTGAAGAAGTAGGTGACGTCGGATTCCGGATGCTGTTCCAGGGTCGCGTTCAAAAGAAAGGGCATCAGCCCCGGGACTTCCCTTCTGCTTATCTGAAAGCCCAGGCTTCCGTGAAACGGACTGAGGTCCAGCGTGTCTACAGTCGGCGTGAGCAGATGCTCCATGTCCGTCATGATGATCCAGACCTTCCTGGAGGTGAGCAAGTTTCTTAGCACCAGGTAGAAATTGAAAGTAAACTCCAAGTCGGCCCAGAAGAGAATAACGGTGGCCGAAGACCTGGCGATCGTCGCCGACATCCGAATATACTCGTCTGACTTGTATTTGAAGAAGCTGAGGAACTTTTTGGAAAAGTCGACACATCCCCCGTTTTTGGCAATGACCACGGTTAGTCTCTGGACGGCGCTCTCGTTGATTTCGTCGTCCGAGTAAACGATCCCAATCCAGGTCCAGCCGAAGCGTTTTAGAATCAGACTTATGGCCTTGTATAGATGGTTCTCGTTCGGGACCGTGCGGTAAAAATACGGAAACTTCTCTTTGTCACTCAACTGAGGATCGGTGGAACCATAACTGATCTGAAAGGGCCACAAGGGGCACATTGTGTATAGAGCAGGTATTTTACGAATCAATCTCCAGGTGCCTGTAACAAATTATGTAGTTCTAGGGGGCCAGAATACCTACCTGGCTATAATGGGCTTTTTTTAACGTATTAAAAAAAATCCATATCACAGACCTTTACTATTTCCTAAGATTTCCATGATTTTGTGATGTAAGATATTTTTTTTTCATGTCATTTTTATTTTTATTTTTATTTTTCTGCAGCTGCATAATTAAAGTTTTTACAAATTCCTCCAGTGTGTTCTTATCACAATTCGAGCTACAGGGTTATCTTTCATATAATAAATTCGGTATTTTTTTGTAATATTTTTGTGTGGTTTTTTTCTCATATTCAGTAGAATTTATTGCATCGACTTCAATGACTAATTGTTGGGTTTGCTTGGTTAATAAAGTATATATAATAAAGAAGAACGCAGATGGAGCCCTGAACTATGCTAAACAACCACTAGATGGCAGTAAATGATATATAATGGTGATGATGAGGAATACAGCCTTTATTATAGTGCCACCTAGTGGTGGTTTTCACAAACTGCAGGGCTCAATCTATCAGGTGCTTTTGGAAATAGTTTTACATAAGTTATGGTGAGTAAAGGTGATGGAAAACCCTTCCACTAAAATTTAGAGTTAGTAGAAGCATTATTATTAAACACTCATCTACAGACACCGGACAAGCCAGAAGGCTTGTTTTCCCCTCAGAAACCTCATGGTGCTGCCACAGGGCATTCTGGGTAGGCGCATGCAAATAAGGTCAACAATGATCACCTTTTGCATCTATACCCATTTTATACATGGATCCCTTGAAAGTAATCGCCCGCTGTACAGGACAGCCTTTAGACAGAACTCGAGAAGAGGTGCAATAGCCAGATCGATAGTTGTCATTTGGAGGAGAATAGATTCCACCCCCCCTCTTGCCTCAAGTGGTTTGTCCCATGGACATTTCCTGCCTTGGTCCTTAGCAGGGAGCGCTTCCTGTGCGCTAGCATTATAGAGAGTGCTTAGTTTGTGTAATGCTGGTGGTTGAAGGCAATATAATTATTGCTAATATTATATTATTAGTATTAGTAATTAATACCTGAGATGGTATAGCTAGTGGGGATAATATATATATTTAATCTTTTCTGACAAAAACCTATATTAAAATATTATGATAATATAATATAAAACCCATAGCATTTGTTCTGCCGTCATGATATTTCCGACATCTAGCCTCTCAGGTCACCTGACTTCCAATTAGAACGAGCAGTTCCCGAGATATTAACAGTAAAAGTAATTAAAGAATTAATAGTGACAGCGAGTATGTTTCCTGTGCTGTAATAACACCTTGTTATGGTTACTTACACGGAGGATTGTTTAGTTATACGTCGTGAGCTCTGCCACACCTTCAAGTCTTCTCTTTATGTCTTGCTATTACTTTATTGTGGTTCCTTGGCACGGCCAAGTTTCAGCCGACATACACCGACGACTAGTGTGTGAATTTCCCCCCCCCTGGAAGCACCTACCTGTGGGTAGCCATACATGCCAAAAGCATTGGCCACCAGGATGGAAAGCCTGGACGATGCGCACCCTACCACGGCTACCAGGCGTCCCTGGCTTGTACATCTGTAATTGGGCAACCTGAGGTCCATGCCGGTCAGTATCCTCAGAAAGGCGTCCACCGTTTTTCCTTCGTTCAGGAACGAGTCGTAGAGATGGAAGCCCAAGGAAATGTTTGGCAGTAATTCCGGATTCTTGTTGATCTCATTAATAGCAAAGATGATGGTGAGGAGAGTTTGGTATTTTTCCTGGAAGGCACTGCAATACCGGAGAAGGGAAGAGGCGACGACTTTAACCTTAATAAAGGTGGGCAACCTATACCACATGACATCATGCATTGACCCGACCTTGGGGGAGTAATGATGCCTTTGGGACTCTTAAACCTGGTAACGTTCTAAATGAGTTGACCCTCGGACTCTTGAAATACCAACTTTTCCGTAGCCTGTCATGAAGACTTGTCATTATTTAAAATTAGACTTAACTGAGTCACCTGAATTCAAGCAGGGATATCAAGCATAACATACCGGGAGCAAAAGCACCAACTGAGAGTCTTATATATGTTCGCAATGGGGGGAGAATAGGAAGGAGACAGATCCAGACCGCGTGACCCTGAGAATCTGCCCCTTCACCCTGAGATTGGGTGAAGGACTACTTGGTTTGGCCACTTGGTTTGGGCTTTTTTTTTTTAACGAGCAGAAAGAATGCAGAGACACTCGGCCGTAACGTATTAAGAACACGGCGTTACAATATGAAACGTTCTATTAAATCTTCCGCCTCTAGAGTTAAATAAATGTAGCCTGTAATTAGACAACTCCCTGAACGCCACCCAAGGAAATCTAACCGCAATTAAATGCCTGCCCCCTAACCCTGCGCACGCCCGTCTCCAGCCTGGCAAGCGTGGCTCTGACAGCAAATGGCGTTTGTATGCTTTTATTGAATAAAATAAAATAAAAAAAATTGGAAAAAACATTTTTCTGTGTGTGTGTGGGGTGTTAGGGCCATCATATGGAATTACAACAAACCTATACAGGCATGTAAAATTAGGCCATTACCAAATCAGGGCTTGACTGGTGACCCTGACACTTTTAAGGGCAATAAGACCCCATAAGTCACCGGCCCACCAGGAATTACCCCAGTGAACCAGATGGCCAGACCTGACCAGAAGCAGCAGTTACATCCGCCCCAGATAATTGTGTTCATTCCCACAGAGCAGATCTTCAGGAGGACACAGAGATCTAGTGATCCCACTTTATAGATCCTGGCAAAGATCTCCCCTAGAGTACTGTGTCCAGTTCCATAAAGTAGACCTCCAGGAGGACTCGGAGATCTGATGATCCCACTTCATAGATCCTGGTAAGATCTCCCCTATAGTATTGTGTTCAGTTCCACAGAGCAGATCTCCAGGAGGACACAGAGATCTAGCGATCCCACTTTATAGATCCCTGGTAAGATCTCATTTCTATAGAGTAGATCTCTGGGAGGACCCAGAAAACTACACCCCCCCTACCTTATAGATCACCTGTAGAGAATACCATTGTTACCTCCATATGACCCTCCCCATGAGTAGAGAGGGAGTGATATATACAGCTAGATGTATAGGTCATCGGTAATACCCTGGCTATTTCCATTATATACGTCCTTATTTTATTAAACCAAAAATACACATTTTTGAACAATAATAATCCCAAAATCACCGTTGTATTTAATGCACAAATCATAAAGATTTTTTTTGGGGGGAGGGGGTGACAAATAAGTAAAAAAAACCCAAAAAGAACAATACTTACAATATATCTCTATCCTCTCCCGGTTCGTATTTAAAAGACCACGGCTTATCGTGGTTTATAAGACCATTAACAGAAACGATAGCCCCAATGATGAGGTCGCCCGCCCGATATAAACCCCGGCGGTTTTTAAAGGTTTGGGACGAACATTCCGCTCTCAGAATCCGGAAAAGAACCATGAGCAGAAAAAACAGCATCATTCTACCAGCTCTAGGTCTCCGGAAAAAAAGGTCTTTGCTGGAAATATTCTTCTTTGTATGTCAAAAAAAAAATATTTAGCTGTTTTATATATATTTTAGAATCGGACTCCCCGGCATAAAAAACGAGACATAAACTGTAATTCTGAGACGAAGAAGAAAGATCAGTAAAGATGATTTATACTCTGGCGATTCTGTAACGAGAAGTCAGCCTTTGGGCAGCACCCAAATCCCTCGTAGAATTACATTTTTAACTTTGTTTTTCTAACCTTAAAAATAAGAACGCGAATTATGTTGTTTGTCTCGTTCCGGAGGGCGGGTGTAATTTTAGAAATCAAACAGGGGATTTGAAAACTTCATCGGAACAATTGTTGTCGAGGGCGAGCTGGAAGCGGGAAGCAAAAATCATTGTAAACCGCGAGTTTATTGATTAAATGACGTCTATGGATAGAAATGGCTATAAATCATCCTTTAAAAAATGATATTAAATTTAAAAAAAAATATTAGATTGTTCCGTAATGATAACCGAATACCTCATTATTATTAAAATCACAGGAACCAAAAGTGGCCCAAATAAGTGCTTAAGCAACAAAACCCGACTTCACAAGCAACATGCCACCTTTGCACCCCCCAACAGCCTGCCTGTGCCACCTTTGCACCCCAAACAGCCTGCCTGTGCCATCTTTGCCCCTCCAACAGCCTGCCTGTGCCACCTCTGCACCCCAAACAGCCTGCCTGTGCCACCTTTTGCACCCCCAACAGCCTGCATGTGCCACCTTTGCACCCCAAACAGCCTGCCTGTGCCACCTTTGCACCCCAAACAGCCTGTATGTCCCATCCCCCCCAAACTGCCTCTATGTCCCATTTTTGCCCCCCCAAAAAACATCCTGCCTGTGCAGATGTCTGTTCTTGCAGGAGAAACCCACCGGTGTTGCCCCCGAATACCGGTAACAGTTTGGAACTTCCATGTATTTTTCTTCTCCAGGTTTGTGTCACCGTATCATATGTCAGGTACATTCGGGTTGGGCTGTTGAATTATTCTTTTCTATGACAACACCCTCTACATACATTATTCATCGTCACATTGCATGCCTTTGTACACACACATGGCGACGGTGCTGTCTTATCTCCATTCATCATTTAAATTAACATGTTTTAATTAAAAAAGCAACTATCGTTCCGCCTTCATAATTACTAGCACTATTCCTTCTTATTCCTTTTGAGTCAGCGATATTGTAAATCACTTAAGGAGCCACCAAGGTTGACCATATTTTTAGCGTAGAAATTACTGCTTTGATGCGTTGGAGAGAACATATGATGCACATTGAACGTGGGGATAAAACAGAAGCCGGTAATGACTATCGGGTCTTCAAGATTTGCATGAAAGAAACCAATCACGAGAAAGTTCTTAGGGTCCGAATTTGAGACAATTAAGTGTTCCCAGCCGAATCGGAAATGGAGCAAGCTCAGCGAATCATGGTTGAGCTCTGACCGGAACAGGACAGTTGGGGTAGCAAACAGGACAACATCTTCTAGGTTTGTCCCACCCCGCCGGGTAATTTGTAGACAGAGAGGAAAATCGATTCGGATTAAATTTTTGTTTCATTTTTGCCGCGTTCCTTTCCAGGCCGTTCCTTTCGGACAAAATTCGGAGGGGGGGGGGGGCTTTCATTCTAGAAATTTTAAAAAGGTTCCCCAAAAGTAAGGACGGTCAAAGAGGCGCCGCAGCAGCAACAGTAGTAGTAGTAGCAGTAGATAACTAGGCCTGGGCAGGCAGGCACTGTCAGCCCCATGGGGCAGGACTGGATTTCCCCAATATTATTTATTAAACATATCATATCGTCACCAATATTTATTGATCAATGAAGAACGATAGATCACATGACAGAAAGATAGAAAAAAAATAATTAACATGTCAACAGGTTTGGCGTAAATGGCCGACTGTCTTCATCGACTAAACTCTACTGAGGAACAGGGAGAAAAAAATGTCTGCCGCGGCATCAACGAGACCAACACCCAGTTTGTTTGTTTTTTGGCTACTTCTATCAGCCGTTGATATGTTCCCACTTTTCCTCATCAACCAGCATCAAAACGGCTTGTAATGGCGGCCGCTACGCGTGACGAAGAATGGACAAGACTAAAGTTCGTACAAAAATGGATGCACAAGTCTGCTGGGGACAGTGACCCCTGATAACAGCTGTGTAGAAACCTCTAACCTTTAGAATTTCCCGTCTAGAAACCAGTTGGCTATACTGGGGATGGTCTGGTAGACAGAAGCCTGCCTCAATGCTCTGCAGACTTTGCAGTAGCTAGTATCCCACCCTGTCTCTCGCCGCACGCGGTACTGGGCTCTCCAGTTAAAGTATCTCCTGTATTTCTCGTCATCCTTGTCCAACTCAAGAAGGTAGGCAGCCAGTTCCTTGGGGCTGGAGAAATCGTCTACGTGAATGAAGGCCTCGGCAGGAACAAAACGCTCATAGTTCTTCCGAGATGTTCCTAACACAACTGGCACAGCCCAGGAATCAATTGCGTTGGACCATAACTTCTCAGTGATGTAGTCCTTATAGATGGAGTTCTCAAAGGCCAAATAAAACTTGTACTGGGAGATAGTGCTGTAGAAGTCATCCCAACTCAGCTTCATATTTCTTTTTCCGTAGACATCGATAGGGATGTGTTTCTTCAGCTCCTCGTAATATGCTATACGAGGAGCACCTGGGTACCACTGGCTCACTACCCAAGACACCAGCTTGGACTTGGCCGGAATGGTGAGGTTTTGAGGTTCTTTCAGGGCTTGAATCCTCCCATAAGGAGTGTAGATATCGGAATCCTGGCGGAAAGTCATAGTCATGTTGAAAAGGTTATCTAGGAAATGCAAGTTTCTTATAATCAATGGAGGCTCCATGTTGAACCAGACCCAATGTTGGTGATGAGGTCGTGGCTGCTGAGGCAATGACTTTTTGTCATACATGATATCTACATGATGCATAACTACAGCATCAGCTACATTGTATAAATTCCTGTCTGCCGTCAGCCTACAACCCGGAATCCCGTGAACCGGGAGGCAAGTATCCAATGGGAAGTGGGTTCCGAAAGGCCAAACCCAAACAAGCACAATGAGCTCCTTCGGTTCCTTTGGTTCCTTCAGGCTAGGGACTGTCAACTTTTGTTGGTCAGCTGTTTTTTGATCGGCCTTTGGTTGTTGACAATATAGGATGTTTGGAATGATGTCACTCCTTCTCCAGGCAAATGAAACGAACAATAAAAGGACGAGCAGCGGAAGAAAGAAGATCATCTTCTGGCAGTTGGATGGAATCTTCGCCATATTGAAACTGTTAAGAGATATAGAACGTTAGTTTATATTTCAACGATGAAGACTGGTCCTATGGGACAATGACCACTTCATGAAGATTCATCACTTTATTGCCCGGAAACAACTGAGATGATATTGCAATAATTTAAGATCATTTGAAATGTCACGATTTTGTATTATTAGCCTGACTAAGCTCTTTGCCACCTTCTCCCAGAGATCTGGCCTGTCTGACATTCCTTTTGAACTCCACCTCTTAAACTTTCAACCGCACCTTTCTTATTAACCCTTTTAGCCAAAAGTACTTTAATATGCATTCGTTTTTGATGTCGCTTCCTATCCCTGTAACCGTCATTTATTTATCCGGCTAATTATAGAGTCAACCCACCCGGTTGCTTGTTACTTTGTTTATAAACTTTTTTGCCGCTCATAGAATTTATGAAAAATAATCATATCAAAATAAATATAATTATATACAGCATATATATATATATATATAACAAAATTAGCTTAAACAATCAGTTTATAAAAATAGTGTGCAAAAGCGCAATAACATCAGAGCTCCAAGTCCACTGTTTGAAGATAATTCTCTCAGGATCATATCGATGAATATCTCTTAGTATCTCAACGCGACGGGTTAGCCCCCCCTTGAAAAAGATTGTTAATATTGCCTATTTTAGTAGATCTAACGAAAAAAACAGTTGATTAAACCTGATCTAACAAAGATCTAACAAATCTTTTGTAAAAAAATTTAATATTGGGGGGGCTAACCCGGGGGAGGTGCGATATAAGTAGGTGGATCGGCTTAGGAGGGGGTTCAGGGGATTACGGGTGGGCTAGGAAAGGATATCAGGTTGAGGCAGTTAGACTTGGGCCCCTTTTTGGAACATATTAAGAAAAATGTGCACAGTGTAAAAACATTATTTTATATGATTATTATTACATTGCATCGACGATCACCTCCTGAGCTTGGTGTCTCGATAGCGAGGCATTCAGCGACACCGGACAGCCACCCCAGCTCCGGGGAGCACTCACAAAAGTGTTAAAACAGCATTGGTTCACGAAGGGTACAAAAAAAAAAAACAACCTGGTCCTTAAGGGGTTAAAACATATTTATGGTTAATTTATTCCCTTTCCTTTTTTTTTGCCAGCAGAATATTTATGTATAAATAAAGCTGAGCCTACCTGCTTCTAATATGTATCCTGAATCCTCAAAGGAAATTCACTGAGAGGGTAGCTGGTCAGTGGAACAGGCTCCCAGCAGAAGTGGTAGAAGGGTAATACAACACATCTATATGGGTGCTAACTGGCTAAGGTTTGGGTTTTTTACAACAGGAAAAGCAGACAGACAAGATGAGCCACATTCTAGGTTTTCTATAAATATAGAATATATCGCCCGCCGGGTAAAATACTTACAGTTATTTATTGTATCTGTTAAGGCAGATGGAGCACAGTGAACGTTGCAAGGCGGATTCTCGGTATGGAGAGTAAAATATTTAGTTGCCCAACAACGAAAGCCATCATCCGTCCTTTAATCATGCGAGTTTCTCGAGAGCCCCATTACTCATTCATTCGCTGAAGCGAAGATCAGTTATATTATAACTGCTAACAGCAATCACACTCCTATCAAGCCAAGGCAGCCAGTACATGCTGGAACCTGGGGATGATAGTAGTGGGATTACAGCCTCCCTATGCCATGCTATATATATATATATACCTCCAGAAAGGCATTTTAACCCCCTATATGCCACTCAGCCCCATGATATGCCTTTTAACCCCCTATATGCTAGAGTGGCATATAGGGGTATAAGGCATATCATGGGGCAGAGGGGCATAAAAGGCATATCATGGGACAGAGTGGCAAATAGGGGGGGTATAAGGCATGTCTGGGGGCAGATG
>VKOC01016032.1:0-11212 GCA_009364415.1 Spea multiplicata
TTAGCATGTAGCGTTTGTTTTGGGGATGTTAGAATTATAGGGGTGCGTGAGGCATCCTCTTTCCCGTAATAAGCGAAGACATAATGCTTCCCACCTGCCCTCCTCTGATCACGTGTGTTGTTATTATGCTGTTTAAGCTTGAGATTGAGAAGTCAAGTTCTGCCGGTGGCTGATGGGACCATCCAAATGTGAACTTGTGGTCAATGGTCCAGGGTGTCTGTATGGTTGGCCCTCCAGGAACTGGCAGGTTGTATTAGCGTGGGGTTTAACATTGGCTGAGATGTCAGAGGTTAATACGCCTGTGCATGACACCCTTACCTACAATTTAGGGTTACAGGTTGATTAAGGAATAAGGAAGAATAAGGTCTAAGCAGTCATGGACATGTTGAAGCAGAACTATACTGTGAGCTATGTATGGACTCATTATATGGCACGGCATGCCGCCCTAGAAATGGTTATCGCCTTGTAAGTAACCTCAAAATGTACTTATACTATGCACTAGGAACAAGGTCAAAAAATAATGATATATTCACAATTTTAATAGGTATTTATTTAATCTATGATCGCCGCAACACTAGCATGTATCTATTCTCTCCATCTGATGAGAGTACTTGAAATGAATTCATTTTCTTTACTTGCTCCTTATGGCGACCTGAATTCCTTAATTCTTTCAAGTTCCTTTAGAAGTAGTGATGAATAAAGAAGCAAAAGCTCACAGAAGGGCAAGGAAGGGGTTACAACCAACAGTGTTGGTTTCATTGGAGGCAAAAATATATCCCTGGCTACAAAATAGTGTAAGCAAAATAAATGTATTTGTTTTAAGGAATTTTGGTCTTTCTTGGTTTTTTTTTAAAATCATAAAAATCATAGTAACATAAAAAAAAAAAAAATTAATATTAAAGGTTTTATTCACTTACCGTTGAGATCCCATCGAATGAAAATGATAAAATGACATACAGGTATTTTAATATATGGTAATGTGGTATATGGTACTGAAATCTTGAGTCCGGTGAATGCGTGTATAACATCTTCAGAGGCTTTTTTTTATACCTTTGTATAAAACTCATGGGGAAAACATGACGTAGCGTATCGAGAGTTCCAAGGAACAGGATTTTAAAACATAACCCTTTGACTGCCAGAGGTCTGGCTACATTTTAAATAATTGTTGCATCCTTTTGTTTAAAGTTTTGAGTTTATCATATATATATATATTAGCAGAATTCCATCTTTTCATTTATTTATTACTCGCATGGGAGAGATCGTGCAGGTTCCTTCAACAACAGACCTGTCTTGGTGTACGAGGGAAGGTCTTCCATGCATGGGGGGCAATGTTCGAACCAAAGGGTGGTTGGATGAACTTGATGCACCTACCAGGGTGCTTAGAGCGGGGAATAAAACTCACTAAATATTGAGACTTTATCTTGGAACATATATTGACCTTTTTGCTTAAGGAGGCCTGTGTGGAGTGCTGGCTCCTATGGTGAATTGCAAGTATGCAGCGTCACTGCTAGAGTGAGGGAGGCTTCCAAAATCCACAATTTCCAAACTATTTACAAAATTACTACTATGTATTGGATACATTTATTTGAATGATCCTTTGCATTTTGCCCAAAAACGAGGACCAATCTTGGTGGGGCCATCACTGGTAATTGAATTTTTTTTTTTTTACATTGTATCCAAAAGGTGTTTGACTTTCTGCACAATCATTTCATGCTATGTTCTTGCTACTCTGCTCTCAACCTTGCTCGTGAACCTACGTATCTTCCCTCATCTCCTTCCTGTCTCATAACCTTAAATGCCTCTTCAGTACTTTTAATTCCCTTCTTCGACCTATCCCAACTACCCCTTCCTCTAACCTTCTGGTTAGTGCCATCATGCTCGCTGACTTGGTGTCACCCTTGACTCTGACCTCTCATTCACCCCCCACATTCAGTCTGTCTCTAAAAACTGCCTTATCCGTCTTAAAAACATTGCCCGCATCCATTCCTTCATAACACAAGATGCCCTCATTATCTCCCAGCTTGACTATTGTAACTGTGTCCTAACTGGTTACCAATTTACCCGTCTTGCCCCTCTACAATCCACCGTGAATGCTGCTGCCAGACCCTCCCATTGCTTTACTAACACCTCTTCCCTCTGTTAGTCTCTTCACTGGCTACCTGTGTGCTTCAGGATTCATTTCAAAATCCTGACTCTTACTTCTAAAGTTCTTCACAATGGACCAATGAATTGTGTTTCCTGCCTTTCAAGTTGGACCATAGGTCAGTGTAAAGGATTCTTCCACATTGTCTATGACCAAATGCAGACATGTACAAAAATATGATTTGGCTGGCTGGATTTCACCTCCTCCGATGATATTAGATGATTGCTGTCCTAAGTTTGCCCGCATCGGTGAGGTGTGGTCTGTACTCTCAACCCTAGTCAGATTTCCTGAAATCAAACACTGCCCATTACCCCCTTGCCTCCTGCCATTCTTTCTTTTTTCCTTCCTATTTTTTCTCAAAAATGAGGATATTGGTATTCCTGGTTGTGGTTCATTCCGCTGCATGAAAGTCAGGATATACTAGTATCTCCCAATGGGATTTGTTAGGATGCATTGGTATGTCTATGTCTACGGTGTGAAATATATGTAGTTATCTTTAGTCAAAGTTAATAATTTTTATTAGATAAGCAGAGAAAAAGATGGCAATGCACGCTTGGACCGGCCATATGGCAAACCAGGCAAATGGCCAGGGAGGGCAGGTGGCTGATGGTGTAGAATACTTACGTTTATGGCCAACTGAGCAGCAGATATGGTTCCTCAGGCTGGATCTGCATCCAGTATGTAAGAGTTGTCTGGGTACATTCAAGCCAGTGGTCGATAAATGGCCTTAAAGTTCCAGAGCCACATTCCAACCCCAGTCTAGCTCTGAGCAATAGTATACTAGATACCCAATGGCCAGTGAGTGTCAGTCGTATCTTCCAAATGATTTCTGAAGCTACTTGCCCCCCACTAGGTTAACCACTTAATCACACATTCTGTCTTCATTTATACATTTTCATTCAAATAACACCATTATACAATCCATTGAACCAGTCTATGTCTTCTACTGCAATGATAGAAAAGTTAAGGAAATTAACAAAATCCCCAGTAACCAAAGGAGTCAAATATACTCTTACAGATTTTATTTTTTCATACATTCAGATAGGGCCAGCAATTCAAACGTCACATGTAAGACACTTAAATCAAAAGAAAGTAACTAAATGTGTGTTTATGTAAATATACATTAGACTTGTACATTCAGATTCACATGAATTGCTAATTTAACAAAATTTGCATATTTTGTCAATTCCTACGAATCCACCATAACAGCCCTGACGAAACAAATAAAAACAAAAAGCACACATTTTTTAGTTTGACTTTTCATTCACTCACACTCTCTCTTAAA
The DNA here is from genome assembly GCA_009364415.1 of Spea multiplicata. Taxonomy (NCBI): domain Eukaryota; kingdom Metazoa; phylum Chordata; class Amphibia; order Anura; family Pelobatidae; genus Spea; species Spea multiplicata. The sequence goes on from VKOC01016032.1 coordinate 3,429, forward strand.
ACTCTCTGAATGTCTCCCTACCTTCTCCATCGACTGCACCTAACAGCTTTTTCATCTTCTTGTTCCTCATACTTCTGTCTACTGTCTTCTTTCTTCTTCCACATGTCGCACGTGAACATCCAGATGAACTTCCACAAAATGGCAAAGCTTTCAGTGACGCTCTCTTTACGGATTGGAGGATCAGGAGAGTGGGTGTTTCCAGCAGCTCTGCTTTAATGCCCAAAGATAACCTCCCATAAACCCTGATTGGAGGTTGTCACTAAAGGCTCACTTATTTTTATGGCAATTCACCTGGAGGTCATGTCTCTGGAGATGCGGATGAAGAAAGAAGATGGAAGATAGAAGAGAGAAGAACAAGAAGATAAAGAGGATGCTAGAGAAGAAGTGGTTGGTGGAGAAGGTAGGGAGCCATCCAGAGAGTGTGAGAGTGAATATGGGCTTTAGACAATAAATTCAGTTTGCCCATTTAGAAAGCCACAATTGTCATCTGAAACGAATGGGCAGGCAGCAGAATTTGTTAAAAACAACTTTTTTCAAATTTATTTTGATAATCTCATTTCTAAAACTATATATAATTGGATTAAGAAATGGGTTGAACAATGTATATAAAAGAGATGCTACTTTATTGATATAACAGGATTCCCCTTTGGAGGGGACAATGTAAACTGTTATTAATGCCCCATAGAAGACACACACTACGGTCAGGTGAGAGCTGCAGGTGGAGAAGGCTTTCTGTCTTCCGATGCTGGAGGAGATTCCAAGGATGCTGATAAAAATGGAAGTATATGTAAAAATAATAAAGAACAAAGGGATGGTTGCGAGAGGTATGGCTAAGACAAAACCTACAAGTTCGGGAACAGTATGCTTTGTACAAGACAGCTTAAGAATAGGAGTGAAATCACAGAAATAATGGTCAATTAAATGACTACAAAACGGTAAGGAAGAAAGAAGAAGGGTCAGTATTAATGTTATTATAGATGATAAAAGCCAGGAGAAGAGAATGAGTTGGAAACAAAGCTTAAAACCCATGATGGAGGTGTAATGCAGGGAGTGGCAAATGGCCAAATACCGGTCGTAGGACATCACTGTGAGAAGAAAACTCTCTGCACCTTCTGAAACACAGAAAAAGTAAAACTGAGTGATGCATCCAGTAAGAGATATTGTGCCTCCTCCACTAATTATAACATGGAGCATTTTGGGGGAAATATTTGTAGATAGGAGGATATCGCACACCGATAACTGAGTGAGGAAGATATACATGGGAGACTGCAGACTCTGAAACTTTGCCACCAATATAATAATCAGCAGGTTCCCGGCTAACGTCAAGATGTAGATCACCAGAAACAGAATAAAAAGAATAGAGTTTAAAGTAAAAACATCTTGGAAACCCAACAGTACAATCTCCATTACCTCCATTGTCTGATTCATTTTAAACACAAGAAAAAAATCAAAAAAGTAGTTGATCAGAAAAATGTAACCAACACAAATTTATCTATTCAGGTTAATGTTTGAAAAACCCATAGTGTATCTGTTGTTTTTATTATTTCCTCTAAAGATTTAACTATTTGGACACTATTTCAAGTGGCACGTGCCAATGAGTTCATATTTTACTCGATTAGAGAATTCTTTTCATTTGGACATTCAGCGCTCTCAGGAACGATGTTTCTACTGATGCATTTAGTTAGCGAAGTCTTAAAACCAGAGGACATGGAAGAGCTTTTTGAAGGACAAGTTTTCCACCCGGTAATCTATCGCTTACCTAAATATGAAGCATTTTCCCTTTGTATGCTTATCTAATATTAAGACGTTGTTACAAGTAGAGCTTAAAACATAAAAACACAGAGTTGGCCGGCAGGTAAGGACCATTTGGCCCATCGAGTCTGTCCATTCTTTCAAGCCTTACTCATGCATGGTTAAATGCCTTTACTGTATGAGCCTCGACCACTTCTACCACGAGGCGGTTACGTGTAGATGATGCCACCTTGTCAAAAATATATATCTTCAAACATCCACAACTGGGTTTTGCTCGGGTTATGCTGCCGCTTTTAGTTTTTCACAGCTGGTCTTTGGATCTTGAGATCAGAAGCTATAAGTCTTCATATATAACCTGCAAAAAGTAGTACCAAGTACCTTATTTGATATCTAGACATCATACCAGAAACCCTACAAATCATTTCTACTGCAAACTCACCACAACTGCCCAACCATGTTCAAATGTCCAAACGTGAAGAGACCCAACTGCCTTCAGTTGACCTCTGATGAGTGATGTCTTATTTGGTGGCACCAGCAAGGTCATGGATGATGAGTTTTGGGTGACATCACCATTGATTATATCTTAAAACCATTTGATTAAGCATTGAGAAAGACTATGTTCCTTATTTTATTATGTTTTCATATGATGTTGGCATGCCTTTCTTTATTTCGTTTCATTAATCGAAACACATATTTTAAAGTGAAAAATGCAAATTCCTTTACGCATTATCTACATTTTTCTTTATTTCTGCCCCTTAATCATATTCTTTATATAATGTTAGACTCCAAGATGAGACATGAGAGCTCATGCTTGTCTACTTTTATAAGAATATCCATGTAGTTTCTTTTTTGTCTGAATAAACCTCTTAATTGAGATGGCTGAATCCATTTTAAACAGATTCCTGTGCAAGACTAGCCAGAATTACAAAATGACATGTTCATCGTTAAAATAATGAATAAAATATTTTTAAAATATGTCTGCCAAAAGTTCCAGTTTTAGGAGCCCAGAGAAGGTGTCCTATCTTGGTCCTTTTCCAATATTCTGCTCTAAAATCATGTAAATAATAAGTTATAATTTCAAATTTTAAATTTGAATTTTCAAATATGGTACAAAACATGAAAAAAATGACATTCCTTAAAAAAAAATTCTATATTGATGTATTTATCAAATCAAATTCTTATTTTTATAGCATTTTTAAATTGATTATTTGAAAAAGTGGAATAATCTTAGAAGAATTATAGAGCTGTGTTATTACATTGAGATTTCTTTTCAGTAAGAGGAACCAGATAACAAAAATCACATAACAATGCATGACTAATTGGTCCAGGATGCTGAAAATTTGAATTTTACCATCAAATTTGAAAGATTGAAACTAATTAAACTTACCAGGTTGGTTCAAACTGTTGTAGCACCAGACAGCCAGATCAAAAAAGGGACCCCGTGAAGGCTTTGATAAAATCACGGCAAAATTGGAAATTAGAAGCACATTGAAGTCAACGACTGCTTCAGAGATCTTTATACTGTGCGGAACACATGACGCCGTCCCTGTATAAGACCACTGGGGATGGGTATTGCGCAAGAGAGTCCCAAGAAAGCAGCCTGAGTCAATGAGAGGACCACACATCCCAGTAGATCAATTTGTAGACTACAGAATAAATATAAAAAATCTAATTATTATTATTACGGTGGAAGAATTTATCAAAACAGTAAATGTGAAATTGACCCTTTATATAACTCATGTCACGGGGGGGGGGACAAAACCTGATCAATTTTGGCTTATTTCTATGTAATAAGGCTATTAGTTAAAGGAAAAAAAATCACTATTTTAAGAGAACGATTTCAATAATAAATATGTGTTAGAGGCACAAGGTAATAAAAAAGAGAAAGCTAAGCTGGCCATATTTACTCGACTTGTGTGTAAAGGACAGGGGTGTCATGTAAAAATACAATGAAAATAAGCACATTTTTTGTGTGTTTGTGAAAATGATCTCATTTAGCGTTGGGTGTTATCTACTCGTATATGAAGAGCGGTTTAGATGCAATTTTACTCCCTGGACAGTTGACAGTGCAGGTACTTTCAGGAACCGCCAATATAAAATATAAAATGAAACCCTAACTGTGCGCTGTCTCCTATTATTTTAGGTGGGTTTAACAATATTTAATGGTAAATAGATAAAAAACTGTTATGTAAAATACAGTTAAGTAAATATATATGTTAATGGTGTATTTACTTACTCTGGTTCTCTAATTAATAGTCACATCTAACACGGTTGTCGTTAACCCCTTAATGACAAAGCCCGTACGGGCTCAAAATGCATTGTTTTCAATGGGTTTAGGGACTGCCCATTGTCCTTAAGGGGTTAAGTACCTTGGCTAATCTGTTTTTTATTTTTATGGTCAACACCGTTTATTGGCAAGGCATAATACAAGAAGGCAATATCGAGGTCAGAACAATCAAGTATGACGAGCGTTACAGAGCAAGTCAGGAGTGGCCGAAGAAATACAAACTGCTAGGAGGAAAGACATGTAGTAGAAACCCGGTTTGGCAAAAACAATCATAGAGAGGACCGAGTGGGTCCACCAGGAACATGTATGTAAATGCAGTAGTAAGCCGACAAAATCACGGTGTGTCATACAGTAGCAGTACCTGTAATGTAGCGACTGATGAGTCTGACAATGGAATCGCCAATAAACAATAAAAAAAAAAAAACGAAATAAAACCATAAAAATGAACAGAAATGTGCTCCAAGGGTAATGCATTGAGCTACACATGATAATTGAGCCACCGGAGATGCACAGGGGCTGGAAGTTAGAGTAATCAGGATCCCCTAGTCGACCAAAGTCTCCCCACCAACCGAACAGGAGCAGAACGTGACCATCACGAGAGATACAAATCAAGCAGTCGGGGAGAGGAGACAAAAGTGGCCCACGGTAGCCACTTGAGACCGTTGGTGTATTCACGACCATGGGCAGAAGCCACCAGATCCTCCATATGGGAGATAATATTGACACGGGCAACCCAAGCTGAAACCGGGGGAGGACCCGGTACTTTCCAGAAACGGGGTATAATGGCTTTGGCTGCATGGATCAGGTGGATGGCCAATGACTTTTTATAAGAGGTGAACGATACCTGAGTGTGGTGTAGTAATAAACCCTGAGGCGAGGATTCAAAATCTGGGTCAATAATGTCACGAATAACTTTAACCACAGCAAGCCAGAATGGGCGAATGTGAGCGCAGTCCCACCAGATATGCCTATAGGTGCCATCCTCAGTCCCACACCTCCAGCAAAGGGGCGAGACCCGAGGAAGGAAACGATGTAATTCGGCCGGGACTCTATACCAACGGGTCAATAATTTATAGTTACATTCCTGCACCCAACTAGAGATCGCCCCCCTGTGGGTGAGCAGGAGCATCTTGTCCCAGTCAGCATCGGTCAGAGGAGTCTGCAGGTCCCTTTCCCATAGGCTAAAGTAAAAGGGCTTAGTAGCCCCGTACACCTCCTGAAGCATAGCATAGAGTGTGGATAATAAGTGAGCAGGCTCAGTACCTGCTAAGCATAACTGTTCGAACCCCAGCAGCGGCCTGGTGAGTTGAGTGTTAGGTAACAAGGAAGAGACGTAATGTTTGATCCCGTGATATGTAAAAGTCATGTGGAAGGACGGCGTAACCGGGTGTAGAAGGTCTCGAAGAGACCGGAATGTGCCCGCCTGTAGGACGTGACACAGCCGCAGGGGACCGGAGCGCACAGAGGTAAATGATCTCACCATGTCAGCAGTGATATGTATGGGCAAGTCTGGATTGTGTGTCAATGGGAGAAGTGGACCCGGCACCGTGGTAAGCAGACCCCCCTTTGACACCCTCCTGAAAGCCTTCAGTGTGGCCGGGATAGTGGGGTGGGAAGAGTGTGAGAGGCACCTGGGGCCATCAGGGAGCCAGGGGGCCGCTGAGATATCACAGGTAAAGAAGGAATTTTCCAGCTGGACCCAAAGCTTGGGGACCCCCAAAGACCACTCCACCACTCTCCTTAAGTGGGACGCTAGCCAATACCATTCCAGATTGGGAAGGGCCATACCTCCCCTCAATTTGGAGCGAGACAGGTGCGTAAAGGACAGTCTAGGCGTCCCCTCTCCCCATACATACCGCGTAAAGACCCTCTGGCAGGCTCGAAAGAAACTCCTAGGTAAAAACACAGGCAAGCACTGAAAAAGATATAAAAATCTCGGCAGAATATTCATTTTAAGGACAGCTATGCGCCCAAACCAGGAGATGTGGGGTACCGACCATCTGCGCAGATCTTGGATCACCGTAGTTAACAGGGCAGTGAAATTAAGTTTAACAATTTGGGAGAGGTCAGCCGGAAGCCAGAGACCTAAATACTTAAAGGCCGTGTCTTGCCATTTGAAAGGGAAGGAGCGAGCCATAGCCGACCGCAGGGCAGGAGGGATATTTATGCCCAAAATTTCGGATTTTTGCAGATTAATTTGGTAATTGGACAGGGCGGTAAACCGGGTCAGTTCCGAAACAACCTGTGCCAGAGAGAGATGAGGGTTGGTTAACATGCACAACATGTCATCTGCATAAATAGCAATTTTATGAGATGTGTTTGCAATGGTTAAGCCTGTGATCAAATCATTATCGCGTATCGCCTGAGCCAGGGGTTCCATAGCTAGAATAAACAGTAGTGGGGAGAGGGGGCAACCCTGTCGCGTGCCGTTCCGGAGAAACACAGCATCCGAGAGGATGCCATTGACTTTTATGTGTGCAGACGGATCGGTGTATAGCGCAGTGAGTTGGTTGAGGAAAGGACCATGAATACCCAATTTAGTCAGGACCCGGAATAGAAAGGGCCAGGACACCCTATCAAATGCCTTTTCGGCGTCCATAGAAACCAAGGCGTATGGAATGTTGTGTGTGTGAGCGTATGCGATGAGATTAAGTGCGCGAATGGAGTTGTCCCTGGCCTCTCTCCCAGGCACGAAACCGACCTGATCCTTGTGGATAAGGGAGGGGATATAACGTTGTAGGCGTAGGGCCATTACCTTAGCCAATAGTTTGATATCGGCATTTATCAAGGATATAGGCCGATAACTAGCACATAACTCAGGATCCTTACCCGGTTTAGGTATGACCGAAATGTGCGCGACGTTGGACTGGTGATCAAGGGGTGCCCCAGAGGCCAAGGTGTTGAACAAAGTAACCAAATGAGGACCCAAAGCAGGAAAAAATTTACGATAATACCCAGCGGTGAAACCATCCGGGCCGGGACATTTGCCGCGGGGGGTTAATTTAAGGGCAGTCAGGACCTCTTCCCCAGTCACGGGGGAGTTTAAGAAAGCGAGCGCGTCCCCGTCTAGCCTCCGAGGCAGGAATTTCTGCAAATAATCATCGATACTTTGTAAGTGGGCAGGGGAACCAGCTGACGGGGGGCTAATATTGTATAGTGAGTTGTAATAAGAATGGAAGCACTTAGCAATTCCGTGAGATTCATAACAAACAGAGCCATCGGAAGACCTAATTTTAGGAATATAAGAAGAGGCCCGTTGTACACGTAAAGCCCTAGCCAGCAGTTTGCCCGGTTTGTTTCCCAATTCATAGAACAACTTTTTGGTCAGGAGAAAATGTCGCTTCGTGGTGTCATCTAGGAGAGAGGCCAGTTGATCCCGCAACGTGTGTAATTGAGTCAAAACCTCCGGGGCAAGCGTAAGTTTGTGGGATTGTTCAAGGTGGTAAAGCTTACGCGTGAGATCCAGAATAGCAGCCAATTTTAATCGTTTAATCGTAGAGCCCAATTTAATCAAGTGACCACGGATAACCGGCTTGTGGGCTTCCCAAATTAAGGGGAAAGGCAACTCATCCGTAATGTTATCTTGAAAATAATTGTGAAGGTGTGTCGTGAGCTCTGAAACGTGGTGGGGGTTATCAATCAAATTGTCGTTGAGCCTCCAACACCTATGTCGGGGCACGGGAGTACTGAGGCGTAACGTGAAATGAGTGGGAGCATGGTCGCTAAGCGTTTGTAAGCCAATTTC
>VKOC01016033.1:0-20181 GCA_009364415.1 Spea multiplicata
CAATAATTTATAGTTACATTCCTGCACCCAACTAGAGATCGCCCCCCTGTGGGTGAGCAGGAGCATCTTGTCCCAGTCAGCATCGGTCAGAGGAGTCTGCAGGTCTCTTTCCCATAGGCTAAAGTAAAAGGGCTTAGTAGCCCCGTACACCTCCTGAAGCATAGCATAGAGTGTGGATAATAAGTGAGCAGGCTCAGTACCTGCTAAGCATAACTGTTCGAACCCCAACAGCGGCCTAGTGAGTTGAGTGTTAAGTAACAAGGAAGAGACATAATGTTTGATCCCGTGATATGTAAAAGTCATGTGGAAGGACGGCGTAATCGGGTGTAGAAGGTCTCGGAGAGACCGGAATGTGCCCGCCTGTAGGACGTGACACAGCCGCAGAGGACCGGAGCGCACAGAGGTAAATGATCTCACCATGTCAGCAGTGATATGTATAGGCAAGTCTGGATTGTGTGTCAATGGGAGAAGTGGACCCGGCACCGTGGCAAGCAGACCTCCCCTTGACAACCTCCTGAAAGCCTTCAGTGTGGCCGGGATAGTGGGGTGGGAAGGGTGTGAAAGGCACCTGGGGCCATCAGGGAGCCAGGGGGCCGCTGAGATATCACAGGTAAAGAAGGAATTTTCCAGCTGGACCCAAAGCTTGGGGACCCCCAAAGACCACTCCACCACTCTCCTTAAGTGGGACGCTAGCCAATACCATTCCAGATTGGGAAGGGCCATACCTCCCCTCAATTTGGAGCGAGACAGGTGCGTAAAGGACAGTCTAGGCGTCCCCTCTCCCCATACATACCGCGTAAAGACCCTCTGGCAGGCTCGAAAGAAACTCCTAGGTAAAAACACAGGCAAGCACTGAAAAAGATATAAAAATCTCGGCAGAATATTCATTTTAAGAACAGCTATGCGCCCAAACCAGGAGATGTGGGGTACCGACCATCTGCGCAGATCTTGGATCACCGTAGTCAAAAGAGCAGTGAAATTAAGTTTAACAATTTGGGAAAGGTCAGCCGGAAGCCAGAGACCTAAATACTTAAAGGCCGTGTCTTGCCATTTGAAAGGGAAGGAGCGAGCCATAGCCGACCGCAGGGCAGGAGGGATATTTATGCCTAAAATTTCGGATTTTTGCAGATTAATTTGGTAATTGGACAGGGCGGTAAACCGGGTCAGTTCCGAAACAACCTGTGCCAGAGAGAGATGAGGGTTGGTTAACATGCACAACATGTCATCTGCATAAGTAGCAATTTTATGAGATGTGTTTGCAATGGTTAAGCCTGTGATCGAATCATTATCGCGTATCGCCTGAGCCAGGGGTTCCATAGCAAGAATAAACAGTAGTGGGGAGAGGGGGCAACCCTGTCGCGTGCCGTTCCGGAGAAGCACAGCATCCGAGAGGATGCCATTGACTTTTATGTGTGCAGACGGATCGGTGTATAGAGCAGTGAGTTGGTTGAGGAAAGGACCATGAATACCCAATTTAGTCAGGACCCGGAATAGAAAGGGCCAGGACACCCTATCAAACGCCTTTTCGGCGTCCATAGAAACCAAGGCGTATGGAATGTTGTGTGTGTGAGCGTATGCGATGAGATTAAGTGCGCGAATGGAGTTGTCCCTGGCCTCTCTCCCAGGCACGAAACCGACCTGATCCTTGTGGATAAGGGAGGGGATATAACGTTGCAGGCGTAGGGCCATTACCTTAGCCAATAGTTTAATATCGGCATTTATCAAGGATATAGGCCGATAACTAGCACATAACTCAGGGTCCTTACCCGGTTTAGGTATGACCGAAATGTGTGCGACGTTGGACTGGTGATCAAGGGGTGCCCCAGAGGCCAAGGTGTTGAACAAAGTAACCAAATGAGAACCCAAAGCAGGAAAGAATTTACGATAATACCCAGCGGTGAAACCATCCGGGCCGGGACATTTGCCGCGGGGGGTTAATTTAAGGGCAGTCAGGACCTCTTCCCCAGTCACGGGGGAGTTTAAGAAAGCGAGCGCGTCCCCGTCTAGCCTCCGAGGCAGGAATTTCTGCAAATAATCATCGATACTTTGTAAGTGGGCAGGGGAACCAGCTGACGGGGGGCTAATATTGTATAGTGAGTTGTAATAAGAATGGAAGCACTTAGCAATTCCGTGAGATTCATAACAAACAGAGCCATCGGAAGACCTAATTTTAGGAATATAAGAAGAGGCCCGTTGTACACGTAAAGCCCTAGCCAGCAGTTTGCCCGGTTTGTTTCCCAATTCATAGAACAACTTTTTGGTCAGGAGAAAATGTCGCTTCGTGGTGTCATCTAGGAGAGAGGCCAGTTGATCCCGCAACGTGTGTAATTGAGTCAAAACCTCCGGGGCAAGCGTAAGTTTGTGGGATTGTTCAAGGTGGTAAAGCTTACGCGTGAGATCCAGAATAGCAGCCAATTTTAGTCGTTTAATCGTAGAGCCCAATTTAATCAAGTGACCACGAATAACCGGCTTGTGGGCTTCCCAAATTAAGGGGAAAGGCAACTCATCCGTAATGTTATCTTGAAAATAATTGTGAAGGTGTGTCGTGAGCTCTGAAACGTGGTGGGGGTTATCAATCAAATTGTCGTTGAGCCTCCAACACCTATGTCGGGGCACGGGAGTACTGAGGCGTAACGTGAAATGAGTGGGGGCATGGTCGCTAAACGTTTGTAAGCCAATTTCAGAGGAATGTAAATGTAAGAGGTGAAAGTGCGAGAGGAAGAGACTATCAATCCGTGTGTACCTATCGTGGACGTGTGAGTAGTAGGTGTAATCATTAGTTGTCGGGTGCTGCGATCTCCAGGTATCAATCAGTTGGTGTAGGTGCAGCGCCCGTTTAACCTTTTTAATGCTGGAGTAAGGGATGGATGAGGTGTGAGTGGAGGAGTCTCTGTGCGGGTCTAAAATCATATTAAGGTCACCCCCAAAAACATTGACGCCTTCCTGAAAGGAGCCAAATCTATTCAGCATATTGCATAAGAAGGAGGTCTGGTTACGATTAGGGGCGTAGACATTGCCCAATGTAACTTTATGAGTACCCAAATAACATTTCAAAAATATGGCCCCAATAGTTGTACAACTATGTTGTGGTCACTGTATCCTAAAATGGAGTACATAAAATATTTTTGCAGCATTCATTGAATTGTCAGGATAACACTGGGCGGATTGTGGGCCAAGCCACATTTGGAGTTTGCTGACAGCACAAATATCCCATTGCTTTTTTTTAAATGCTGCACAATAGCAATTTACCTGATATTTACTGTGTCTTCGTAAATGGAACTTGATTAATGTGGCTTTTTTGGTTGGAGTAGCGACGAGTAGTCCATATATGTTAATAGAAATATTATTAGTATTAGGAGCAACCTTAGTTTTTATTGTAGATTTCACACATGGAAAGGCATTTCAACATAAAAGGAATAACTGTTTTGTTTTAAAGGTTGTATGCCACACAAACATAATAGTGTCATACATTCCACATTTTTTCTGTATTGTTTAACATTGCATTTATCTATTGACCCACCGCAGCTGCTGCTTGATAACTTTTTCTGCATATTTTTCTTACCAGTAAATAAGCACAGGGTAATGTAGCTTAATCTTCAGGAACCTGGTACAATATTGTATTTAGCTTTTAGATAAACAAAGAGGCAAATGATTCAACCTATTCAATAAATTGATGTTTTTACTACAGTACAAAGGTTTATATAGGTTTATTGCATAGACGCCTCCAAACACCAAACACAGTGATTACTTTGGCACATGTATAACTGGGTAAACTCTTCTGATAAATAAATCAGAAATACTTACATAGACATTTGCCTCAGAAGCCATTTCCACAATATTATGCTTACCAGAATAATTAAAAGTCCAGCTACAATAGTTGGTAATTTTTCACAACTGTTTTATTTGCAAGACTTCTGGTTCCTTAATGTGTTTGTTAGATTATCTAACCATATCTAAGCATCACTCTAAGCTTTAACTGTTTTAATAATGCCTCTTGGATGTCTTTATTTCTCAAGCTGTATATCAAGGGGTTTAGGAGAGGTGTAATGTTTGTATAGAAAATGGAGAGTAGCCATTCCTTATCAGCCGGGTGGTTAGATTTTGGACGAAAATACATAAAGCTTCCACTACCATAAAAAAGCAGGACAACAATTAAGTGAGATACACAGGTAGAGAAGGCTTTCTCTCTACCAAGGCCTTTAGGGATATTGAATATAGATGAAAGAATGCTCATGTATGATCCCAAAATCAAGAGGAAGCATCCAAGCATAAGGAAGCCACCCACAACAAAAATAGTCACCTCATTGAAGTATGTCTCAATGCAGGAAATCTTTAACAATGGAGGGATGTCACAGAAAAAGTGGTTGAGTATTTTAGAACCACAGAATGGTAGCCTGAAAGTGTTGGCAGTGTGAACTACTCCATAAATACATCCAATTAACCAGGTTGTAACTGTCATTTTGAGACAGGCTTCTTTATTCATTATAGTAGCATATCTCAGTGGAAAACAAATAGCAACATACCGGTCATATGCCATTGTAGCCAACAAAGAAGACTCAGAGGCTGCCAAAGTGAGGAAAAAATATTGCTGGGCAATACAAGCTGCCAATGAGATAGCTGGATACTTTAAATGAAGACTGGTCAGTATTTGTGGGAGAGTGGTAGAGGTGTAACATATGTCCATGAAAGAAAGATTACGGAGAAGAAAATACATGGGGGTTTGCAGATGATGATCCACACTGCTTACAAAGATGATCAACATATTTCCTAAAATTGTTACAAGATAAATGATTAAGAACAACACAAAGTATAATGCATGTAATACCATTTTGCTTGAAAAAGCATTAAGGATAAATCCATCCTCATTGGTGAAATTGCTCATGTCTAGGAATTGTGCTTCCAGTTTTCAAAAGTAATGTAACCTGGTTCAAGAGCACATTCACTTAGCTGCTGCTTGGTTTTATAGCTGGTATTGAAATGTAGATACAATCAAATATCACAGGATCTAGACTAGTGAAATGTGACAACTGCATTAAGATCATATAGATCATAGATGTATATATTGGTAATTTACAGTTGTTTATATTCAATCTTTAGTTTACAGATGTAAGTAGTGACAAATTAGAATCATCCAACCACCATCCTTTTTTCTACCATTTTAAAATGTTCGCAATAGCAAGTTTTTTATTGTAACCCAAGTCTTCTCAGAGGTGACTTAAATTCATTGTCCTCTTGAAGATGTCAGTTCATTGTTTCAAAAGGTGGATCTTGCTGAGATCTATGTTATAAAAGAAAACATCCTATAAAACAGATGTATGTAAATTCACATATCTATGTACTAAATGTATATTCTATTATTCAATAAAAATAACAGTTATGGTGTTCAAGGTCCTACCTGGATTGTTTCTATATTTTGGCCACAAATAATCCATCTACAGACAACATTTAAAACTTGATAGAGACAAGAAACCCACAGGTCCAAATACACTTCAAGGACATCTTTATTCATGATCTTGGATATGCCTTCCTATTATTATTAACGCACAGTGCATTACTTAGGATTTACAAAAATGATGTGGTTATAGTTGTCGACTGCTCCATTTATATTCCCTTTCAAACACTGTAGAAATAAATTGCTTCCCACAGTTGCCTTGGTTTGCATCACACAGACCCCCTGAGACATTTTGTATTAACAATTCTGCAGTTAGGTAAATAATTCTTTCTCATTGACAAGATTTACAAAGACCCTATGTAAAGTTAGTGGGGTCATGAGCAAGCCTGCTTGAAGGACTTAAATACATGCCACCCTCTCATATACACCATCATGTTACACATCTGTCACAACTTTACTTTCTGTCAACCCCTTGGTCTCCCCTCCAACCACCTTGGTAGAGCACAAGAGGAAAGCTGCTAAGATCATTTTAATGATTTACGGTCATGCTAAGGCATTTTGGCAGATTGATGACTTCTAGTCCCCCAATGGATTTTCTTTTACCTTAAATACCCCCATCTTACGTGCTTGTAGTCAAATGATAAGCTCTGTGGCTTCAATAAGATACGTTTAGATAAATTATAAATCTTAAATTTCCTCTCCATTGTTTAAACTAAAGAAATGTGGGTCAATTATTTTGAAAAAAATGTATTGAGGTTTTGCATGTTAGATACAAGATCTGCATATCATCAGAGAGACGATGTTTAAGCATAATTGTATTTAATACTGTACCCTCCACCTGCTATCTCAGCCCACTATCAAAACCCAACTTTGGTAAATGGGACGAGTTCCATGATATCCATTCAATCATGGACAGTAACCACAGCAAGTGAAGAAACAGGTAAGAATCCTCAGTTTTTTTTTTTTATTTTGTTCTTTTTCTGTGTTTTCTAGCGCTCCAGAAGTCTACATGGTTTCCCTATGGCACCACATCAGAGACTCAATCTTCAGAAATCGTTTTGATGAATAAATATATACCCAAGTCTGCCAGTGTGACACTCTGCTACAATGTGAAGTAGTGAGTGTTCAACCTGTATAACAGTGTAAAATTGTTGTCCCCTCATAATATTTCAACACACAGTCATTAATGTCTAAACCTTGGCAACAAAAGTGAGTACACCCCTAAGTAGAAATGTCCAAATTGGGCCCAAAGTGTCAATATTTTGTGTGGCCACCATTATTTTCCAGCACTGCCTTAACCCTCTTGGGCATGGAGTTCACTAGAGCTTCGCAGTTTGCCACTGGAGTCCTCTTCCACTTCTCCATGATGACCTCACTGAGCTGGTAGATGTTAGAGACCTTGCGCTACCCCACGTTCTGTCTGAGGATGCCCCAGGGTTTAGGTCTGGAGACATGCAGACCATTTTGATTGGTATGGTCTGAGCACTGACAGGCTGACCCCCCCACCCCTTCAACCTCTACATCAATGCTGGCAGCCCTCATACGTCTATTTCCCAAAGACAACCTCTGGATATGACGCTGAGAATGTGCACTCAACTTCTTTGGTCGACCATTGCGAGGCCTGCTGCAGCTCAGTTTCAGGGTCTTGGCAATCATCTTATAGCCTAGGCCATCTTTATGTAGAGCAACAATTATTTTTTTCAGATCCTCAGAGAGTTCTTTGCCATGAGGTGCCATGTTGAACTTCCAGTGACCAGTATGAGAGAGTGTGAGAGCGATAACACCGAATTTAGCATACCTGCTCCCCATTCACACCTGAGACCTTATGTAACACTAATGAGTCACATGACACCAGGGAGGGAAAACGGCTAATTGGTCCCAATTATGACATTTCCACTTAGGGGTGTACTCACTTTTGATGGCAAGGTTTAGTGTTGAGTTATTTTGAGGGGACAGCTAATTTACACTGTTATACAGGCTGTACACTACTTTACATTTCCTCATTTCTTCTTCACTGAAGTGTCATTTCTTCAGTGCTGTCACATGAAAAGATATAATAAAGTATTTACAAAAATGTGAGGGGTGTATTCACTTTTGTAAGATACTGTATATTTAAATATATCTCTAATTTGGGCATTGTTGAAAGAGCTATCTTGTATGAACTTCTGGCCTCCAGCCAGTCCAATATTGTTATGAACAGCTGTTTAGTTTTCAGTAATACCAAGGTCAGAGATATTGTCTGGACCAACTGATGAAGGATAGTCTTTGTAGGCGCTGCCATAAAAACTCTGAATTGGTTACAATTCTCCCTGTAGTCATCTGGGATAATCCCTAAATTTGCCAATTCAGGTGTAATGCATATTAAGGACATTTTCAGCTCCCTACAGTAGATCAACTGCCAGTTGTAACGTTACCAAAGGGTTAAGCAAGAGAGTGGTCACACAGTCCAAGGGTCGGGGCAGGCAGCCCTTATCAGAATCAGTAATAGTCGGAGACATAGTCCAATAATCAATTCCAATAATCGATTCCAAGGGTCAAACCGGGGTCACAATGTTAGCAGAGGGAAGACTACAGGACCAAGGGAAATACTCCATTGAATTGCCCCAGTCCTGACCGTCAATTGACCTAATACAGAAGGCGACCCAACTATAAATATAAATGTATGTTCCTCTAACGTTTTGGTCTCTCGACTCATAAAGGAGTCAATTGTGTGGATATTAACCTCCCTTCCATTTTCAAAGGATGGATTCCCCATTCATGGTGTTACCCTCCACTGTAGATGTAGACGGAGACTGGTCATCTTCCAAGCCCTTGCTGTGGTTGCCAATAAGGGGTTTGCCTGCATTACCAGCGTATGCAACATAGCCATGAGCGAGAATTCCCAACAGTCTCTATTGTTCACTCATTCATGACTTTTGGTCTTTGCAAACGTGATAGGCTCTCTTTCCCTGCCATATGAATTTTGTGAAACAGCAATCCAGAGCCTTTTCATCTATTGGAGCTAATATCATCGGGAGCCTCTGCAACCAGTACAGCATTCTTGGAAAGCAAATTATTTTCATCAAGGCCACTCTCACGGAGAAGGAGAGGCTCAGGTGGTCCCAACCAGTTCACTTTTAATTTTCTGTCTGACAGAATATTGCAGTGATTTTCACCCCTAAGTCTGTCAGGGCCTGTGTCTGCCGTATCAAGCCCAAACTGTAACTGATGGATTCTGTCTGCTCCCAAGTATTAACCCTTTGTTTTGGAGACATTGATTGAGAGACCTGTGATCGCATCCCATCATTCCAGCAGGGACAACACAGTACCTAAGGTGGTCTGTGGATCTCAAAGAAATAACAACAGGTCATCTGAGAAAGCAGAGACCTTGATACTTCTGTCATCTACTCTGATACCCTCAAATCTGTATTCTGTATTCATAATGTCCGCTCCTAATGTTAAACACAGTTTTCCATTTTTGTCTTCCTTTATTCTTACCAAATTATATGTCAAGCTTAGTAAATACATTGTATTCTTTCAAGCAATCGAATAGCTTGGTAATAAGTGGAATCAGGTAGGCATTTTTAAAAGTAAAAGGATATGGTTGAGCACCCTGTAATCAATACAGGGTCTCAGTTCTCCACTCTTTTTCTTCACAAAGAAGAATCCATCCCAAGCAGGGGAGGAGGACTTAGGGATGAACCCCCAGGACAGCACATCCACAGAATACTTCTCCATGGCCTTATTCTCTGTGAAAAATAGAGGGTAGACACAACCTTGAGCAGGTATGGCACTTGGTTGCAGCTCAATTGTGCAATCGTAAGAACGGTGAGGTGGGAGCTCTCCCGCCTTCATTGAATACATCTCAAAACTCCTGGTACTCTTCAGGCAGCAAAGATACCAGAAAAGTGAAAACACCTTCACGACTTTTCACACCTTTTATTATAAAAACCAAACGAACAAAGCCAAATCGTGATACAGGAGTGTATACCAAAAGACAAGCCGGGGCAGGAACCAAGGCCAAAGTGAGCAGTAAGGAGATCAGCAAAGTCAGGGTACGAATGCCAGGAATGAGGAGTATGGAGATCAGCAAAGTCAGGGTATGAATGCCAGGAATCAGGAGCCGGGGGGTAGTCAGACAAAGCCAGGTCATATACAGGAACAAATGAATTCACTTAAGAGCAGGAACACAAGGGCAAAGGAAGTATGCAGGCTTAAGAAATTGAAATTTGCAATCCTCTGGTGACAAGTGGTTCCCAGGTAATACTGATCCCCTCTTCTGTGCCCAATATACTGTTTGTGCTATGATCTCAGTTATAAGTTGGGGGTAGCTTGTCCCCTATGGCTTGCCCCCCAGTGACTGTTGAGCATATGAAGGTGCCTATACAAAGACTCAGGACTTGCCACACAGTCACCCATGAGTTTCCACTCATGGTCTTTTGTCCTGTGTCTGCTATCCATTTTGCCCAATCAATGAGGACACAGAATGACAGCACAACACCCAGCAATTTGATTAAGCAAAACTTTAATATAGAACTTACTACAGCAGATAGTAAATAGTTATGTGTAAAATCATATGTATGTATATATGTGTGTGTAAAAAGAGTGAAGCAATCAATCAATATCACAGCAATCAATGCTATAGTGACAAATGTCAATACAGTAATACATCACCGAGCCATGTAGTTATCACTCCTCTAGCTGATAAACTCAGCAGGGACTGGGAAACCCCTCAGAACAGTCTTTTCCACAGCTACTTGTCTTGGACGCATTGATCCCTGGATCCGTCCTGGGCTGCCCTTGCACGTTGTTGCAAACACCGGCCGGTGAGGCTTCAAAGTTGGTAGTTGTGGCCTTAGGTTTTTATAGCCATCATGGGGACTTTTCAGAACAGTCTTTTCCACAGCCACTTGTCTTGGACGCATGGATCCCTGGATCCGTCCTGGGCTGCCCTTGCACGTTGTTGCAAACACCGGCCAGTGAGGCTTCAAAGTTGGTAGTTGTGGCCTTAGGTTTTTATAGCCATCATGGGGACTTTCCAGAATCTTCCAGGGACGACTGTCTTTACGTCATGATGTTATCTCTAGCTGGCTTCTGTTCTGTGACGCAGGCTAGCCCTCCATCTTATGATGCTGGCCAGGCACCCTAAACAGAGCTCTTTCACCATTTTGTTCTTATGTTCTAGATTCATAATCTATTCAGCACAGTGGTCTGTAAATGTTGACGCCTAAGTTACAAGATATGTAACCATACTTAACTAATTAACCCTGTCATGACCGGGTCCAGGAGTTATATTATAAAAATGCACTACACTATCCCCTGTGTCCCACTGCTAACATTTCCCAAACATGCAGCCAAGTCACCAAAGCAGCCATTATACTGCCCTTGCCAGTGAAGTCATGTAGGAGGGTAGGACACTGCTGTGGCTCCCAAAGGGATCACCACTCAGGTCTACACCTCAGCGTCTGCAAGGAATCTCCATGTCTACTATTTTCTTATCTAGACTGGTCCCACCATTCCCCTCACAATTTCCCAAACCTGCCATGAATCTACATAAGCTACTCCCTTAGTTCTATCGTCACCCTCCCCAACATCCTTGCACAAAAAGGCAAACATGTTGGTTTGAGCAAGCCCTGAGCTATTACTTCTACATTCCCTTTTGCAGCTTACCCATCTTTGTACACTAGATACTTTCTCCACACTCACCAGCACTGACCCCAGCCAGTGCCTATTCAGTAAGGAGTAAGCTCTTCTCCTTGTTCTCAATGTCCCTCAGTGTTGCCAGTTGCCCTCTTAGATCCAGTATCAAATATTCAGTTTTTAAATTATACAGTATTAATTGATGCACTTATCATTGGAAATTACATTAAATATATATTAACTATATTAAATAATTTTGGCACAAGACATGAAATGAATAACCAGTTTCTATTTTGGCAATCAATATGATATTTTGATTGTCTTGAATAAGGAGTGGTTAGCTTTGTTAGCATTGAAATCAAAAATATCTTACTTTTAATTTTTATTCAATGTTAAATAATTATACTGAATTTAAATAATTTATGTTTATTTGGAGATGTACTTAAAGAGCAACTTGAACTGTAGATTAATTTTGTACCTTATTTTGTTGCTTTATACGTATATGAAAATCTGCTGGCTCTTGAAAATATGTATACAAAATATTATTTGCTACACAACATATTTTACCTTTCAACTATTTAATTAATTCAATTTATGCACAATATTTAAAATATATTTATGCACTTACATGTCTCTTTCTTTGGTAAAAAATAAATACTTGCAAACATTTTATACAGGCTTTTTTCAATTCATGGTTTCTCAGAGTGTAAACCAGAGGATTTACCAAAGGAATAATGATTGTATACAATACAGAAATAATTTTATTAAAATCAAATGAGTCAATGGCTTTGGGTCGTGCATACATAAATATAGTTGTGCCAAAAAATAAAACAACTACTGTTAAATGTGAGGCACAAGTAGAGAATGCTTTTTTCCATCCACTACTAGAAGGAATTTTGTGTATAGTCATTAATATATACATATAAGATATTATTATGGGAACCAAGGAACTAATCAAAACAATCGTTGCAGTTATAAAATTCACTATTTCCACAGTTGAGATGTCATCACAGGAGAGGTTAATAACTGGTGAGATGTCACAAAAATAATGGTTGACTGTTTTGGAGTCACAAAAGTTCAGCTGAGATATCAGACCTATAGAGAATGAGCTTAAGAGGAAACCTAAAAATACGCTACCAACAGTCAGACTCCAGGACATCTTAGAGGTCATAATATTCAGATAACGCAGTGGGTTACAGATGGCCAGATATCGGTCAAAGGCCATAGTTGCCAATAAGAAACACTCAGTACATCCCAATGACAAAAAAAGGCACAGTTGCAGTAAACACTCCTTTATAGTTATTGTATTATTGTCTGTTAAAAGATCACTTAACATTTTGGGGACGGTAACCGAGACATATATTGAATCTAAGTAAGATAGATTTGTGAGGAAGAAGTACATTGGAGAGCAGAGGTTTGAATTACACCTAACAATCAGGATGATGGCAGCATTTTCCAAGATTGTGATTAGATAAACAAGAGAAAATATTAATAAAATAAAATGTTGAATCATTGGAGAAGTTTGGAAACCAAGTAAGACAAAATATGTTAGAGCCTTGCCATCTGAGGTTTTATTAAACAACATAGTGACTATGTTTCCTGTCTAAATAAAGACTGATGCTCATGTAATACAGATCTAGTTAATATATCTAGCATTGCTATATAATGATTCATAGTTCTGTAAAGCAACCACTCTAAGAACAGAAAACATTTTGTTCACATATTCTACCAAATAATAAATACCATTGACTTTCCACAACTTCATTATCCATTAACCTCATTAGATGGACTGTATAGAGAATATTTTTTGTAGCACAAGGTTGAGGCATCTTTTCCATCAAAATTGTGGTTCTGGTAGCAGTTGACTGATAATAGATGCAATCATGAGGAACTGGAAAAAATATTCTTGATCACTGTTGTAAAATATTTTACCCTTTGTCCAATAGCAGTGTTACTCTGGATTTCCACAACAACATCTACCTGTCTGTTCATCTCAGTTATATACACAATCATTTTATTGTAATTAATCACTCCTGAGAATTCATTAACATTAAGCAGAAGATTTTCTTTTCTTTTTCTTTTTACAATAATGAATTTGCTTACACAAGAGGACACATTGGAAAATCTATTAGTTCAATGTCGTTAAAGTAAGTTAATAATTCCCTTATAGTAAAACTGAAATGCATTAGGGATATAGTAGAAACAGGTATTTGTATTAAAAAATCCATTAACATTTTATGTGCCAAAGACAGGGTGCTTTTTTTCTCTTGAGAGACCATGTCAATATTTGTAGTTTTGCTGTTGTTAGATTTGGATCATAATCATAAAACAGTTTACCTAGGGAAACCTATCCATTTTTTATCATGGTCAATCATCTGTAATTGTAGAAATCCTATGTAGAAAATAAAGATGCTTGGATGCATTTCAATTTGTTTGACTCTGTGGTGCTTCTACCTTTGACTGCTACAACGCTCATCATTCTCATCATCATTATGGCTGCTTAGTTAGATGTGCTTTTACAAAGTTTCAGTTACATTGTATCCAGCAGAGGGGAATCTGTGTGTTCACAGCATGTATGTATCTGTCGTTACACAGAGTTATCTGTGTTTGCTTCTACTGCCAGGGGGAGACCATTCTATAAGGATATACTAAAACTATAAAACTGTTTTTTTTATAGAGGACAAGGAAGGGCTGGCTGGCAGGATGTTGAGGAGGATAGGGTAAAGGCAGAGCATTTTAGTAAGTAATGCTCCAAAATATCGGAGTCATACAGGAAGCCAAGGTCTGGTACACGAAAGGAGGTAGTCGTATAGGAAGCCAAGGTCTGGTACACAGGAGGGAGAGAAAATCCAAAAGCTAGCCGAGGTCTGGTACACGAGAGGGGGTAGTCAGGATAAGCCGGGTCTGGTACACAGGAGGGAGACAAAATCCAAAAGCTAGCTGAGGTCTGGTACATGAGAGGAGGTAGTAAGGATAAGCCAGGTCTAGTACACGGAAATCGAAAGGGAGAATTAATTCAACAAGCGAATAGGAAGCACAATAACTGAGCACTGAGCAAAGCTCAGTGCTGGGTTTTTAAATTTGCCGCCCATGACGTCACTGAAGCAGTTCCCGCCGGTTCTGTTCGGGAACAATAAAGTTGCATGAGCTGCAGCCACGGAAGAGGAGAGGACTGGACGCCATGCTTGATGCGATACCCGCGAGAAGCGGGTATTCAGGTGAGTTACTGCAGCGGAGTCTGTTCTGCGGACCCTGACACTGGCAGCCTACGGCCTGGGGAGGTAAATCTAGTCAAGTGGCCTATTGTGCCAGAGAATCAGCCCACCATCCATGCCCATCTTTTCCTGATTTTCTAATGCATATTGATGTAATGTGATAGGAGTACACTAAAAAAATCATCATACACGGGACACCTGAAGCCACTATTTAGTAGACTTGTGCATTCCTATTCGGGTAAACATGAAAACAAGCTTGAAGGGTGCGTTTTTGCTGTTCAGCCCGAATACTGAACAAATGAACATGGCGGCGGCAAAACTTATACGAAGAATCTTCACGTTCATCTTCGTTTACTAATCTCCTTGGTCCCTTCTCCATCTAGCCTACCTTTTCTACGCAGCATCGCAGGGGTCAATTAATTGATGCTAGATGAGGCCCCTGCTGGCAACCAATAAAGTCGTTCTTAGGGCCCTTTAACCCCTTACGGTGAACTTACGGATTTCTGCTCCCGTTAACCCCTGCAATGCTGCTTAGGTAATGGAAGCGGAAATCCGTAGGTTCGCGGTCAGGAGATAAAGGGCTGTGCAAGCAACTCTATTGATCGCCTGCAGAGGCCTCCTCTGGCAATTGGTTTGGACGGGCAACTCTATTGGTTGTTCGTATGGACCTTTAACTCTTGGAGCGGGGAGATCAGTGGTCTCTCCAGTCCAAGTTGCGGCACCAGGATTCCTGAACGCATAACACGTTGAACCTTGAAGCAAATGGGCTACAGCAGCAGAAGACCACACTGGGTGCCACTTCTCTCAGCTAAGAACAGAAAACTGATGCTACAATTCATACAGGCTCTCCAAAATTGGACAATGGAAGACTGAAAGAATGTTGCCTGGTCTGATGAGTCTTGATTCCAGCTGCGACATTCAGATGGCAGGGTCAGAATTTTGCGTAAACAACATGAAAGCATGGATTCATCCTGCCTTGTATCAACAGTTGAGGCTGGTGGTTTAATGGTGTGGGGTACATAATCTTGGCATTCTTTGGGCCCCTTAGTATCAACTGAATTTTTTCAGCACCTTGTAGAAAGTATGCCACGTAGAATGAAGGCAGTTGTGAAGGCAGAAGTCCAACCCAGTACTAGGAAGGTGTAGCTAATAAAGTGGACAATGAGTGTATGTACCTGTTGATTTATCATAGCTGCTGCTAAACAACATTTCATAGATCTGGGTATTTTTTCTAGTGAATGGGCATAACATAACACAATTTCAATTTTTCATGAGTCAGGTAGGATATTGAAGTGGATTCAAACAAACTGAAGAGTAGAAAAGCCTTGTACAATATAAAAGTTCACATGGGTTTATTGCATAGACTCATTCTAATACCTAACACAATGACATATAACATATCTAATTGAGTCTTTAATCTGAGACAAACTTTGCAAACCTTTTTTATAAATATTTTAAAAATATTTACATACATGTCCCTGAGAAGCCAGTACGTCCTCACAATTGCTAATCATCACATTTTGAGTCAGACATCTTAATTCTAGTGTCATGCTTGACCTTAAGATATCATGTTGATTTAGAATACCTAACCTTATCTCTGCAACATTATGCGGTTTATCTGCTTTAGTAGTGCTTCTTGGATGTCTTTATTTCTCAGGCTGTATATGAGAGGGTTAAGGAGAGGTGTAATACTTGTATAGAAGATAGAGAGCAGCCATTCCTTGTCAGCCAGGCGGTTAGATTTAGGACGCATATACATAAAGCTTCCACTACCATAAAAAAGCAGGACAACAATTAGGTGAGATACACAGGTAGAGAAGGCTTTCTCTCTCCCATGGCCTTTAGGAATACTCAATACAGCTGAAAGAATCCGCATGTATGATCCAAAAATTAAAAGAAAGCATCCAAGCATAAGAAAACCACCCACAACAAAAATAGTCACCTCATTGAAGTATGTTTCAATGCAGGAAATCTTTAACAATGGAGGGATGTCGCAGAAAAAGTGGTTGAGTATTTTAGAACCACAGAATGGTAGCCTGAAAGTGTTGGCAGTGTGAACTACTCCATAAATACATCCAATTATCCAGGCTGCAAATGTCATTTTGATGCAGGATTCTTTATTCATTATAGTCACATAGTTCAGTGGGAAACAAATAGCAACATACCGGTCATATGCCATTGTAGCCAACAATGAAGACTCAGAGGCTGCCAAAGAGAGGAAGAAATATTGCTGAGCTACACATGATGGAAATGAGATAGTTGGACACTTCAAAAGAAGACTGGTCAGTATTTGAGGGAGAGTGGTAGTAGTGTAGCATATGTCCATGAGGGAAAGATTACTAAGAAGATAATACATGGGGATCTGAAGACGGCAATCCATGCTGCTTACAAAGATGATCAATATATTTCCCCACAATGTACCAAGATAAATGAATAAAAACAGCACAAAGTATAATGCATGTAATGCCATTTTGCTTGAAAAAGCATTAAGGATAAATCCATCCTCACAGGTGGAATTTTTCATGTCTAAATAAAGTAGGATAAATCTTTCAGGAATTCCAAAGTAACTTAATCTGGTTCAGTAGTATATTCTTTTATCTTCCTCCTTGTTATGTAACCAGTGCTGAGTGTTTGAAAGATGTGCATTGGACATCAGTAAATCTGGACTAGTGAAATGTGGCAACTTCATAAAGATCAGTTAGGTCATTGATATCTGTGTGACTTATTTATAGCTATTTGTTATGTATGACTATTTAGTAATACATACTTAGTAATACTTAAAAGGTGATTATGCAACTGCTACATCAGTATAAATTATATTGTTCTTTAAGGAACTTGTCGTTATACACATTATGCTTCTTAGTTTATGTTTCTATTTTCATCAATTTACATAAGATGGGCCTTCTAAATATTTTCAACTAGAATCCTAGAGCCACACACATACTTGTAAAATGTAAATAATGTTGTTGGTTCTTCTATAAAAAAGATAACTCATCCAACCCCTTTCCTTTTCTTGTACCACTGGAAAATGTTAACTAAAGCAAGTTTTTATAGTGCAACTCGTATTGTCTTATATTGTGACCTAAACTCGTTGTCTCCTTCATTATGCCTCTTGTCATCATTCCAAGATGTGGGTCATGCTGAGATCCTTGTTTTAAAAGCTAGAATCATGTAAAGTAGGTATAAGTGAGTATACATATCTTTAAAAACTATGCTTTGTAAATAAGTTTATATTCCATTCTTAAATAAAAAGCATCCTAAAGGTATTCTAAGACCTACCTCTATTGACTCTTTACCGTTGAGACGAATAACCCATTTATGAGAGTTTAAAACTGATTAGCAAGCAGGGAGAAAACACAGCCCAAATATTCTTAAGCAGCTATCTATGTATACATTTTTCCTACATTTATAATTCATCGTACATTAATTAGGGCTTTCTAAAATAATTTTGTTAAATGGTTCTACTTATGATCTGTCCCAACCACAGCTGAAGTAAATTGCTTCTCACAGAGCTTATATACAGTTTGCATGACTGTTTGGCTCACATTGCAAAAAAATCACACAGATGAGCACTCTCCTGAGACATCTCTTGTTAACAATCAACAATCCTCCACAGATAATTGAGCAATGCAGATATGGCCAGTGTTGTTTTAATATAACTCCAGGATTAACATGTATTCTAATGTTTTGTTTAGTACCACTGATTTATAGAATAAGTTCTCTGTTTTCATCTTATTTAACTCATTAAGGACCAGGCTGTTTTAAATTTTTTGTACCCTTTGTGACCCATTTTTGCAGTGCTCGTGTTTAACTGTGTTTCTCAACTCACATTTAGTGTACTCACACAAGTTATATATTGGGTTTTTTTTTCAGGACAATAAAGGGTTTGACCCCGGCCACTCCAATTTACCCCATGAAACAAATCATCAAGTAGACACCCCTTGGGTATTTGAAATGCTAATATTTTAACTCTTTCCATGTCAGGATTTTTGCTCCACAGACTTCATTAAAAGGTGTTGTGCGTCTTTAACCCGGACTCTGTTTTCTAAAGGTGTACGGCTTAATTTATTGTATGGGAGCCCCAAAGATAAATACACTGCCCACTGACGTCCATGCCCTCTGAACTGGAAGAGCAAAGAGGAGGAAAAGGAACTGACTGCTGTATTGAGAAAAGTGACAAGGTAGGAAAGCAGGAAAGCATTCAGTAAGAGTGGATTAGTATGTGTGGATTGGTAACTGTGGATTGGTAACTGTGGATTGGTAATAATGGATTAGTAAATATGGATTGGTAAATGTGTGAGAGTGATGGGTGTTATGCTGTACCATTTCCAATGTCTTTTTCATTATATAATTATGCTCTAAAGTACATCATAATTCCCAACACTCTATACTGTTCCATACATTATATGAATGTGTGTAGCACTGTTACAATCAATCAGGAAAATTAAAAATCAAGTAACACATAGGGTGACCACATGTCCTGGATTGCCTGGGACGTTCCTGCAAAGGGGGCCCCCTGGACCTATAGGAAAGGGGGATCATGACTGCTGGCACATGCAGATGGCTGCAGTAAGCCCCTTCTCCATTGTTGTGGAGCTGCAACAATGTTGCAGCTAAAAGGGTTTAAAGGTAGGTGAAGAGGTGACTTTTACCTCTTCCTGTGCCTACAGCAAGCTTCCAGACGTTCCCCTCCCGCCCGCCCTGGGTCTGGTATGATTCATATTCGTGGTATAGTTGTTTTGTATTCATTTGTTCTTTTACTTCTATGTTCCTTCTTTTCAATTGTCACAGTGGCTGTCTGGGTTCCCTGGCCAGCGCGGTTTTTCAGGCAACTTTAATCAATTTGCCCTTAGCGGGCTTGGGGAGGCATGTCCTGCGGGCGGCTTATGGCACCCGCAGGGCTGGGACTCTTGGCTAATAGGTGGTTGTTTAACTGCCTGTTGGGCTGAGCGCTCAGCAGCTGGCAGGTTGTTTCTCATGGTAATGGTTGGGTTGTTCCTCTGGCCTGGGGAAAGGTTATATTCATGTTTAATAAAGCTGTGGCCAAAATGCCCTATCCCACACAATGGTGTCCAGTGTCTTTATTTATGGGGTTTGGTGGGTGGGGTATTTTGGGTTGTTCTCTCATTGGCCGTTTGCTATGGGTCTAAGCAGTCATGAATTTTTTTTATTTTTTTACATGGAGAAGAGAGGGGCACCAAGCGGTCACTCATGAATACGTTTTCAGCAACTGCTCGTCGCGGTGCCGGCATTTCATGTTGCGCACCGGAATATGATGTCATATTCCGGCTCTCAGCAGTGAAGCAGCACATAGTGAGAATTGTCTGAATGAGTCCGAGTATGAAATAATGTGTGGATGAATTTGTGAGAATGCAGTAATAAATATGTGTAAATTATTTGTGTGAATGAGTGAGAGAATAAATGATTGTGTGAATGAAATAGTATTTGTATGTATAATAGGTGTGTAATTGATTTGTAAAAAGGCAACAATGGCACAAGCAGGGTGTTTGAGCCTTGAAGACCAAGATGGCACAGGCAGAGTGTTTATGGGACAAATAGGAAGGGCTGTTTGGGGACACAGATGGCAAGTCATATGTGTGTAATTTGGGTGCTGCTCAGGTTCTTTGTGGGCAGTGTGGACACCAGGGCTGGCTTTGGGTTGTGCAACCTGTGATTTATGCCTACAATTTAGGGTTTTATCTATGCCTTTAATGCTGAGTTTTTATGTAAATTCCATATCTGTTATGCTATGTTTCCATACATTATTTATGTATACCTGCAAATACAGGGTTTATATTAGGGTCTTATTAGGTTGATCAATACCTGCAGTGCTGTTTCCATGTGTTGTTTATTTGATCTATACCCTCAGTGCTGAGTTTACATGTGATTTCCAGTTGATTTATACCTGCAATGCTGGGTTTGTGTGTTCTGTTGATCTATACCCGCAATGCTATG
>VKOC01016036.1:0-20761 GCA_009364415.1 Spea multiplicata
CCCAGCGCTGTATACAGTAATATAACCCCCCCCAGCGGCATCTGTCGGCACTTTATAAATAAAGAATAATAATAATGTAGGTTGGCATTGACAAAAATCTGGTTTTATCTCATTTTGTTCCAATAAAAGAAAAACAAAACGTATTTTAATCTTATATCGGTAAAACAATTTTTGTGGATCGTTCCTCTTTACATCGTTACTTCTGTTGCCTCTCTCTTTAGGCGTATATAATACTATATGTCGAGGAGAAACACGCCACCCGCCCTCCTTTTCCCCCCTTTAAATGAAGTTACCGTAGAAGTAACCCTACAGGGTGTGAAACCGCATTTAACATCACTGAGGACCTGCGAATTTCACACAACCGAAAAGAAGAACATCGTCAGGGAATCGGAGATCCGTCTAACATTTGTGCGGAACAAACAGAGCCCCCGATTTCATGTTTTTCTTTAATGTGGGGACGTCCTGCCCTCCATGGCTTCGTCGCGGTAAAAATTCATTTATTGTAACAAAACGCCAAACGATTCCGAAACCCTTTGATACAATTCACTTTCTGTCTTTGGCCGGAGGTTCTGTTTGTCACCCTTCTAATCGATTTCCATAAATGTCTGAATTTTAAAGGAACAATTGATCCTAAAATGTTCTAAACTTGACTCCAGCCAAGAGCCCCGGTACTTATACTCTGGGACGAAGCAATGTCTGACGTTGGCTGGTCAGTAAAAGGCTGAGTATTCAGAGTGATTTTTGGGATAGGTTACCCAAAAACCTTACTTCCCGCATCAAAATGAGTCACGTGGCTGGGGTTGGAGAAACGCCAGGCCACTGACCGATCGCACCCCGTACCTGGAGTGACAGATTGGGCCTTGAGGTATGTGGCTGGATATGAACAGCTTACTGCATTTGATGGCGCTATATAAAATAATAAATAAATAATAATAAAGAACAGTTTTTTCACAAAAAAAAGCAGGAGTTGGTTTCTCTCAGAGAACAGAACTACACAGGAATTTAAATGGCGTTTAAAGGAATTATTCCTATTTTGTAGATACAGAAAACGATTTGTTACATTTGTAACATCATAAAGAAATGTTTCCTTAAAAAAACTTCTGCGAATATTTTACCCATTGGATGTCATTCCACGACTCTCCACTAGGTGTCAGACTGTGTGAAAGTAAAACTTTTTTTAAGTAGCAAAACATTCTATTTTTTCCATAGAAACGCTCACCCATTTAGCCTTCATAACTTTTGGAATCATTTCAGAATCTACCAAAGGGCATTTGCAGGTTAGCGAGGAGGAATAATAATGCAACGGGAAGATAAGAAGGCCGGTCATATGGGTTACATATTTACCAAGTACATTGCAGAATTTGGGAAACAATGAATACATCTTAAACACCATTGCCTAGAACTTCTATATCTCATATATTCCCAGAAATGACCGGTCGGGGAGGGAACGGATATATTCTGCGTATCCGCAATACGATAGCCCCAGATAAACACTGACTTTATTATAGAATGCATGCAGAGGGTAACTTAATGGCTACATATGTTACAGATTCTAATGCTCTATACTGCCCTCTGTGGTTGGAAAAACAAACTGCATGTCCTTTTAATTGGCTTCTTAGAACCATTTTTCTCCCCTCTGAAATGCATTTGGAGAGTATTATAAAGGCTAATAACCTTTTTAGAGGTTTTATACCAAACAAAGATGAATCTTTAACACTTTTGTTATTGCAGAGATAAATATAACCATAACCATAAAACAATAAATACAATATAATACATTTTTCAGTTCAAATCTAGAACACTTGGGAATATTTATACTATACATCTTATGAGAAACCATTTGATCTCTGTTTCGCACCTATACGTGCAGCTGGTAGTCACGAATTATTTTTATATTTCCTGGAGAGTAATAATTTCAGGCCAAGGCACGGGACGCCGATGGCCGTTATAACTTTAGAACATACCGTGCTCTCGGCTCATTGGCAATTTATAGCTTCTGTAAAAATAATATACTGGCAGCCAGGGCTTGGAACGTCGTATTGGGAAATCTCTTAAAGCGACAGTCTTCATGACCCAGCAATATTTCGAAGGCAGTTCGCCAAATCCAAAGGATGGTGTCAGAAATTGAAACTCTGCCACTGGATATATTGGGGAAAACGTTGCAACGGCCCTTGGTCTTTATTAGAGAAATACAGATTTGTATCTATCTAATACCGAGACCCTTTAATACAGTTCCTCATGTTGTGGTGACCCCCAACCATAAAATTATGTCATTATATATTGTGAAATATGTGTTTTCAGATGGCGACCCCTGTGAAAGGGTCGTTCGACCCCCAAAGGGGTCGCGACCCACAGGTTGAGAACCGCTGTATTAAAGGGACACTCCAGCCACCATAGGCACTTTAATGCATATAATAGCTGAGAGGTCCCTTTAAATTTCTTTGGTGTCTACGTTGCAATGGGATGTTTCCAGCCCCCCCTACATGCATTTGTCCCTTCCCAAGCCCCCCAACTATTTCCACGCACAACATGTGTTCGGCCGAACGCATCTTCCTACACCTGATATAGACTGACGCTACAGACGAATCTGTTTAGAAAAATAATGTTCTTGCTGAGGATGACCTTGACAATGACAAAGACGGATTCTAGGCGCTTGCAATTGCAAGCACAGCTCTCCAGATTGCGAAAGTAAAAAAAAAACTGGTATTTATGCATATTTTAGCCCTTTATCCAGTCCATTGTATAAGGGACATCACTAGATTGTAAGCTCCTAAGATCAGGGTGGTCTTCCGCTTTTGTACCAATATGCCCTAATGTGTTAATAATGTTACCGTCTATTTCAAATAGTCTTTGTTTAAATACGTCACTGTTCCGTATTGTAACCTCGCTACGGACTCTGCTGGCGACGGATAAATAATGTAATGCACAACCCATTAAGCAAATTAAACTTACACATTAAATGAGCAAACTGCTAAAAATATTCCATTAATAAAGTAAAAATACGTTTTGTATATAAGTAGCATGTAAAAGCCCCGGGACTGCTGCTTGTTTTTGACCCAGAGTGCCTTTTGTACAGCATTCCTGAACTTAATAATTGATTCTGGGCTGTAATGACTTCTGATTTAGTAACTCCAGCGGCTGGCACAGAATCCGACGTGGAGGGAAGGACCTGGCATTTCGTTAAACATTTTCCTGCCAAGGACGCAGCCCGAAACTCAATTATTTTACTCTGTCATCTTGGTCAAAGGGGATCTGTCGCTGAAGGCTTTGACTTTCCCAGCTGAAAAGCCTTAGAGATTCTTGAAGGGGGGATTATTGCTTTAGAAACATAGAAGATCGGCCCCATTCGGCCCCCCGTCTAGTCTCCCGTTTCTCCTGCTGTAAAGACTCAAACCTTAATCAGTTGTTGGTCTCGTCTTAGATTCAGGAGCCGTATGTCCATCCCATGCATGTTTAATACCCTCGCTGTATTACCCTCTACCACTTCTGCTGGGAGGCTGTTCCACATATCCAACACCATCTCAGGTGCATTAGGCATGTAGGAGGTTATGCCATTACTGAAAAGTGGTCTTATCGCTAAGCATTGGTGTAACTATAGGGGTCGCAGCAGTTGCGGCTCCGACCCTTTGCTCCTGCCTCCTCGTACTGGGTTCAAAATAGAAAGGACCCTACTGACCCGGAGTGCACTGATCCAGGTCGGAAGGACCCTCTTTAAATTATTTTGAAGCGCCACGGGGAGACAGGAACAAGGGGTCACATGACCCTGTGCAGCCAGAGGGTAAGCTGCAGGAGTGGTGAGTGGTAAGCAGGGACGGGAGGTGGGATATATAATATATATGTGTGGATGTGTGCTTGTGTGTGTGTGAGCATGAATGTGTACTTTGTGTGTGTATGAGAGCATGGGTGTGTACTTTGTGTGTGAGCATGAATGTGTACTTTGTGTGTGTATGAGAGCATGGGTGGGTACTTTGTGTGTGAGCATGAATGTATACTTTGTGTGTGTATGACTATCGATGTGTAATTGTGTCTGTGTGTGAGCATGGATGTGTTAGCGGGGTGAGATGGAGTGTGTGTTAGTGAGTATGAGTAACTGTGTAACTGTGTTTAAATATGTTGTGTGTTCAAATGGGGGGGGGCAAAGAAAGCACAGACCAGTTGTGTGGGGGCAATGATGGCACAGACTAGCTGTTCAAGTTCGGGGGCCTGGGGGAATTTCTCGCCCCTGCCCCATACTAAAGGAATGCTGCAATCAGCAGGTTGATTGGGTAATAAGTCAACTTTTTAGACTGGTTTTGTAACCTGATGTTAATTTATTGAAAGGTCATCATGTGAAACATTTAATGACTGGATACAAACCATAACATACATGTCACATACAACCCTATCCCATGATCGATCCCCTATCTCAATTATTAACTCTAACTTCAGAGCGGTAAGAACCTCTGCCGGGGCTGATTTAGAGGTCAGCGTCGAGGAGAGCGAAGCGGTGGCAGAAAGCCAGTCCTGGGAATGTCCTCCAAAAACTTTGCTTCTTGGAATCATTGGTGCTGAAGACGTTTGACCTCCGGACCAGAGGTGACCTTACTTGGAACGTCCTTGACTTCTAACAAAAATGTTCACTCTATGACATCATCATGGTTTTTTGATCTGTTCCCAAAATGATGGTAAAAATCAGTAAGAAATCCACTGTTGATTAATTCACTCAAACTATTAACCCTTATGTTAACCCGATATGTTGCACAGGCTTTGTGAGACCAGCGGTAACAGACCTCAAATGTCTCTCTTCTACATTAAGAACCTCTGCGTTTTTGCCCAAGATCACGAGAAATCACCCAATTCTTCCTGCGAATCTTCAACTTCACTGCTGACACCCAGAAAAAATCTCCCGTTTAATCTGGAATCTTAAACCTGCCAATTCACCCCAAACCGCTCAGGGATTCCGTCGCACGGAGTTTTAGAGCGGAACCCTTAGATATGAAATTTTATACGATTATCGACAAGTTCCAGCCGTGTGAAATTAAACATTTTTTTGCTGGTTTTTTTCCCAGGCGCAGCGACACACAGGGTTTAAGGATGAACGGAAATCCGTATGTTACATACGTTACTGAAGGTCATTTCAAGGGCATTGAATTGATTTTTTTTCTCTACTGTATTTAACTTTGTATGTTCTTGTTTTAAAAACCCCAAATCCATCTCTGTGCCGATAGAGACTAGGAGGCCATCAGCAAAATGACGCAAACAGATTTCATGGGTTTAGGCTGAATGAGCGGATATATTGTCTCCCGTTAACCCCTTCACTTATTGTATGTTGCTTGCGTGTTTTGGCATATCAGTAAATATGTTTTTTTTTTATCTAATAGGATGATATAGATTTGTTCCCTGCTTTAATTCAGATGAAATGATGGTTTCCATGAACACCGTGACTTTTTTCATAACTGGCCAAGTCCATACATAGAAAGTACGTGATATTCGTTCAAAGCGCTGAGTGCCGTCCAGGACACACGTGATGATGTCTGTGGGGCGTGCGGAGAGGTGTGTGCGTCACGTGTCAGGGGGGTGTGTGGGGGCAGGTGAGATGACGGAGCTGTCACAAGCCTTCCGACGGCTTTGAACCAGAATTCACTAGTAACTTATACCGGCTACGACAACTTTGGCTACAGCTAACACAGAACCTGCCGGCAGATCGGCCCCATTCGGCCCCATCTCGTCTGCTGTAAAGACGCAAACCTTAATCAGTCGTTGGTCTCGTCTTAGATTCAGGAGCCGGATGCCTATCCCATGCATGTTTAATACCCTCACTGTATTACCCTCTACCACTTCTGCTGGGAAGCTCATCAACTTATCTACTGCTCTCTCAGTAGTAAAACTTTCTGAGAATAGTTAGTGGCAGGGCCTGTGCTTGAAGGGTTAACTTGAATTTAACCCATAAACCTGTTTTCTATAGTTAGTATTTTTCCACCAGTCCCTATAATGTCAGCCTCCGCCCCGACCTGCGATCCCTTAGTAAATAATTAATACCCGGAACAAACGACTCTATATGTTTTTTGACTCACAGAAGAACTCGGGGGGGGGGGGGGGCTTCGTATTTTATGGCCAATTTTTGTAATCTGATGGCCAAATCTTTTTTTAACTTCTTCTTGGACTCGGACAACATGTTTTTGGGTCATTATCAATCCCACGCAATGAACCAGTAACAGCAAGCTTCGGCGTTTAGTGAATAAAGCCCCGATGTCGCACCACGTGACCGTTTTTCTAAAATGCTAAGTAAGGAAAACGCTCTAGAAAAAGACGGTGGGCAGCATTAACCGTTTACGTTCCAGTCTTTCTAGCGCTAGTTCTGGAAGGTTCCGAAACTCCTGTCGCCAAATCAATTCTCATTCTCAAGCAGAAGATTTTTCACTCGAATAAATGGCCTTATAGCATTTTCAATAATAATTACATTTTTTGACGGCTTTTCTTATTGTGAAACATAAAAATGTCTTGAACAGCCTTGTTTTTTTTTTTTTAGCCCATACTGTCACCAACATACATATTCTTGCCCCCTATGCATAAACACGTAACATACATGGAACATTCCCTGATCTGCGGCGTCTAATGTGTGCTATCTCAGGGTACATAGAATAGTACACATTGTACAACGCTGCCGAATATGATGGCGCTATATAAAACAATATAGAATATATAGAAATAACGCATATCAGTATATGCCAGACTCATATAGTGCGACCATTAACCCCTTCATCAAAAACAAATCATCGTAACAAGGTGTGCAGTAGTACTGCACCAACTTAGTCTGTAGCGGTGTACAAAATTAAAACCGCACATCCCTGAGCATGCAAGATTTTCTGAATCGCTTTATCAAACCTCTCTAATATACATATATATATACATATACATAGATATATAGATATATATATATCCCTCTGGTCAGGGAACAGTTAACCCATGAGACGCATGTTTGTTATCTAGCGGCTTCCTCATCAGATTCTGATCGGTCTCTGGACGCTCCGGCAGCTGCGAGATAACAAGCGTATCTTTGTTACAAAGTATCTTTTCTACGCCAAGCGTTCCAAAGCACAAAGCCGCGCGCCGAATGGGTAGATCTCCTTACCCGTACAAGTGAGGCATAAACATATGTATCCCGAGCGTTTCCATGGTTTTATTGGTCTCGCCTGCGTTAAAGTTGCTCTGTAAGCCCTTGGAGAGCGGTGAAAGTCAAATTGAAGTTGTTTCGGTGCGTGTGTCACCGGGGGGGAGGATCCCGATTAAACCTTGGCAACTCCAATCCAGAATGAGCTCCGCGCGGGTGAAGTGCCCTGCTGTCTGCTATAACAGACCTGGTTTAATCTAGAATCTACCTGGGACCGAGAACCAAGGGCAGGCTGGCAGCAGGGGAAGGGGAGGGGGTAATAAGTAACTCCGAGCCAAGCCGGGACATCAAGAGCTGTATAACCTCTACTAGATAGAGAGGACGAGAAGAACATCCTGAATCTAAGACGGGACCGACGACTGATTAAGGTTTGAGTCTTTACAGCAGGAGAAACAGGGGGCCGAATGGGGCCGATATGTACCTAGAAGCCATCGCTATCGACTTCTGCGTGGATACGTTACTGACCCACCTGCCTTCTGTGCTTCGGCAGCTCTTCGGGAGACTTAATCCCGTAATTCCATGATATGCATTTCAAGGTTTGTTTGTTTACAGAACGAGTTATGGTTAAGAAGTCTTCCAGATCGTTTTTAGTACTAAGTTTCAACATAAAAGCCATAAAATTCATTATGTTATGTGGCATTTTGGGCATTTTTCTTCTTGGCTTCGCTCTATCGTTTATGTCTTCTACACCGATACAAATGTTTAATGACCGGGAGATCAGTAAGGAGAGGTCAACACCCATAGATTGTAAGCTCACAAGAGCAGGACCCTCTCCTCCTTCTGTCTTAACCCCTTAAGGACAATGGGCAGTCCCTAAACCCATTGAAAACAAAGCATTTTGAGCCCGTACATGTACGGGCTTTGTCATTAAGGGGTTAATGTGTCTTTAAGTTATTGTCGATTTTATATTATCTTTATTAAATATTTTCTTCTATTGATACAGCGTAAGGCATTAACCACATGCAGGTAAATATTATTTAAATCCAAGGCACAAGTGAAAATTCTAAATGTTTTTCAGAATAGTTTTTTGTGATCTTATTTTAATGTAACTTTTTTTTCCCAGTTACAGGACCACCTTGATATTTAGGCTCGACGCTCCGTTTGTGATGTCATAAGTAAAAAGGTTTCCAAATCTGGGTATGCATTTTATGATAATCCATCACAATCCATTTTAAGACCGAGCAGCGGATATCTTTATCGACTAATTGAATGGTGCTCCAAATTACTTGGGCGGTGGGCTATACTATCAGACTATTCTAGACTATTCCTTAACGGACTGGACCGGTGTCTTAAACGCGTCCGAAGGTAACTAATAATCAACAGCTACTGTTAGACGAGTCCTCGGCGGATGGTCGGCCGCTGTAGCGCTGGAGATATTCCAGCTATGGCTGACACGGTGCCAACTCTCCATCATGTAAACAGAAGCCAACGCCAAGCGATGCTCCGGGACTTTGCAGTCCAAACAACCTTGTGCATGAAAGGCGAGTCGAAGAATAATATCTAGCAAACCGTTCATTTTACGAGGATGCCAGCTCTCGAAGATGCCAGCATGTAATCTTACATGTCTAGCTGCGCTAACCTTTATAACGTATCAAAAAGATTATTTATTTATACGATAGAACACAATGTAACAGCATGCGAAATTCCAAAGATTCTGATTACAGAACTTCAAGGGGGGGAGGGGAGTATATTTAGCTCTCGATATAGAAGCAAGCGATGATAAAGTAGGTTCTTTTTGTTGTTGTTTTTTTTTCCTCTAGAAAAGCTTGATAAATACAGGACCTCAAACCGATTGTAGGAAAGGGTGCGGGATTTGAGCAGGGTGGAAAACTTGGATCTGTATGGAATCACCAGACATGGTTTCTTCTTTCTCTAATAAAACCAGGGCAGGGCTAGCAATGACGGGGCCGCTGCGGCCCATTGCGGCGGCTTCCTGATGATGTAAGAACAGTAACCGATCTGGAGTGACAGATCTGGTGAGCGTGCAGGTCCCTCTTATAACCCAGAATATAACAATGTGATCGCTAGGAAAATCTACCGTGTGTTATGCAAGAGTGACAATTGTTGCCTAGAGTTTACAATAAGTCTGTTAATTGACCAACCTCCTCGTTATCCATTATAACAAAAGTCACTGTCAAGTGTGAAAAGAAAAAAAAAAAAAAAGTTAAAAATAAATTAATCCTGCGCGCTTCAAGCCAAGGAACTGAAATTTGGCCAAAGCGTTAAACAATTAGATCAAGTAACAAAATGAACCTGCGAACACAGCCCAAGGAAAGGACGACAGTGACCTCAGACACACTTTTTTGGCACTTTCTTTTTGGAATCAATGGTGAGGATTTTGCACAAACGCTTGTGTGATTTAGTTTAATTTTTTTATAATTTACTCTGATTAACTCCTGTTTCTATTATTATTGTCTTGTTTTTTTTGAAATCAGCTACAGGAACCTGCAGATGTAGCACCGAAACTAAAATCACCCACTGATTGCGAAACAGGTCATACATTATTTACTTCCTTAAATATCACATGCGTACTTAAACATAAATCATGTTAACGGGATTTAAAGTCAACTAGCTAACACTTAAACTCGGACTGGAACGCAGTTTTTGCTGGCCATTTTGCCAATAAATACATAATAGTATAATTTAAAACCGGTGCTCAATTTATTATATAAGTGTTCTATAAGGTAATTGCAGTCTATGCACAGAAATTGAGGGCTGTATGTTACCAATTAGGACTTTGCTGTATTGTTTTCTGCTAATATGTCGCCCTCTAGTGGAGTTCTGCATTACAGCAATATTTTTAATTAATCTATGCATTTGATCAACCTTTAAATCTGATCTATGCAACGTGAATTGTTGAGGTGACTATAAACCGGGATCCAACCAAGACCTACAGTATTTGTAAAAATACAAAATAGCATAAAGTGTTTAATATGGAGGCAGCTCCCTACCATGTGACCATGAGACTTCTGATTTTAGACTAAAAACCCTTTGTCTACATAATAAGCACTAATTAGAAAACTATAATAAATAATTAGTGTATATTTATATATGATTAGGGTATTTTTATACGGGGCCCTGTAAAAATATCGATATTCTCAAATTTGATAACCGTTAAAATACCTCTCCTTTGACTTCAAATAGCATTTCCAAGATATTTAATTTTGTGATGATGTTGGCATTCAGTATGAGGATGATGATTGTCTGACTTGGGAGTTAAAGGGTGTCAAGGACTTTAATTTGTCACCACTGGAGGCAGCCAATGTATGTTATGTCATTTTGTTTGTGACCACTAGAGGGAGCTAAGAACTCTTTGTTTGCCATAGTATTATTCATTAGTTCTGATGCAGTTAAAATCGAAACATAGAATTTGCCGGCAGGTCAGACTCATTCAGTGAGTCTAGTCTGCCTGTTTTGTCTGCTGTAAAGACTCAAACCTTAATCAGTCGTTAGTCTCGTCTTAGATTCAGGATCCATATGCCTATCCCATACATGTTTAAATTCCCTCACTGTATTAGCCTCCACTACTGGGAAACTGTTCCATGTATCTACCACCCTCTCAGTAAAGTAAAACTTCTTTACATTACAATTAGGAATTTCAAGAATTATTCAAAATCTTTTTCCCTTTCCTTATTCCCATGAATGTGACCAAGCCCATATTACACCAGCTACACAATAGGTTATTATTATTAGTTATTGTTATATATATATATATACACAATAGGTTTCTAGTCTTTTGAATAGTAGGGTTTAATATGTGATATTATGTTATAATGTCATAATTCAAATGAAAAGTGCTTGTGAGAAGCTACAAAAAAACTACTCTGTTTTTGAGGTCTGTATTTATTCATTTTCTTTCTGTATGTTT
This sequence comes from Spea multiplicata, assembly GCA_009364415.1. NCBI lineage: Eukaryota > Metazoa > Chordata > Amphibia > Anura > Pelobatidae > Spea > Spea multiplicata. The sequence continues at coordinate 11,019 of VKOC01016036.1, forward strand.
TGTATTCTGTGGTTGTAAAAAGGGACATTATTCACCGATGTTGTAATAATATTTTTTTGTGTTTTCCAGGTCAGGGGAGCGTGCATATCTCATTACCTAGAATGTTTACAGGTCACTTATAATGGCAACGGGGCTAGTAGAAAGGTATACAGAAACATAAAGCAAATACTTAAACAGCAGGCGGAGAAAGGGTGAAACAGGTCAGAAAATGCAGAGTCAGCAATAATCATGGAAAGCGAAACTCCGTTGAACAATACAGTGAGCATTTACAGCTAATGGTCTTGAAAAGTGCTAGCGGCAAACACACAATACAGGCCTTCCCTGCTCAGAGAACAACGCCATCTCTACAGGCTTCCATGCTGAATGGGCGAGTGCGCGAACGCCATGAAATCAGGGATTGGAACGTTACAAAGGTGCAGCTATTCAATAGAATGGCTCAGTTTAAATCACAAAGCTGGACCGGCTAACTAATAAACATCTTTGGAAGAACAGACTTCATTAGCATTGCCATAAAGCATCAGCTCAGTGTGGTGTTTAAGCAGGAAAAGTCACCCAAAGTGACACATGAGTTTATTCAAATAAATAAAACTAGGTTTTTGCTCCAATGCCTCTCCCCCAATTGGAGGATTGTGGGAGAGGACGTCACCGGAAGCAACGCGATTTTGGCAGAAGTTTGCGCCAGGCTATGTCGGATGCTCCAATCAGATGAGAGGAAATCACCAAAAGTGCCGCCATTTTGCACTAAGATAAACTTTTGCCAAAATTGTGGCACTCGGTCATTTTGTGGCCATTTTGGTGGCTTCCTAAGAATTACCAAATTTACCAAAATTCTATAAATTTGAAGTTTGCCTGAATCCAATTGCACAAGTCAACTAAATAGTACACAGTGAGAGCAGAAATGTCCTTGTATTCCATCAAAACAGCTGAGTGACCCCAAACCTTTAAATAGTGGTGTATATGTCGGGATTCAGTCTCTGGTGTATACTGCGTTTCGATATGAAGCCGTTTATCAGATCTCTTTGCTCCAGCGCGTATCTCACGGTTTTTAAACGGCCTCAGGTAAAACAAATCTGTGAATCCGTGAGAGCTTCCCACAGGTGTGTTTGCTTTGTCTACATCATCCCGGCGAAAACGAATAATTTTAAATATTAGGAGACTGAACATTTTTGCATAAAACTCCCCCGACGGGTGATTCCCTTTACGCTGCGTCACAAAACTAGTAGGGGGGAATTAGACATAAAATAAGCATTCATTCGCATATTCTAAAATAAATAATAGTTAGATGTGGCTCAGATACCCAAAGTTATTAAAAAAACCAAGTATGTTAGAGGTCATATATGTGCCTGATAAAAAAGATAGAGCCATAGTGATCCAAGAGAACATGGAGTCTTTAGTTGACTTCGATACATTGGGGCCAACATAAAAAAGATGTAGAATCACATAAGCTTTCGCGACCTCAATGGTTTGTCCCTTGGATTACTGAGAGGGTAGTAGATAAGTAGAACAGCTTCCTAGCAGAGGCTAATACAGTGAGGGAATTTAAGCAACATGGGATGGGCATACGGCTCCTGAATCTAAGACGAAACCAACAAATTAATAAGGTTTGAGTCTTTACAGCAGGATAAACGGGCAACTAGATGTTTCTACATTAAAGCTTTGATAACTTTATATAATTTTCTAGGTCGGTCCAATATAAAGTTATCATTTTTCACCAAAAACTACCCCTGATAATACTTAAATAGAGCTTAGTGAAGGTTTTAACTCTTACAAGTCATCAGAAGGATTTCACAAGGTTCTACGCTCTCCTTGAGCGCTATTATTATTATTGTTATTAAAGGGGAAACTCTGTCATCCTACAATTAGTCACTTTGATTTCAATGCCATGGAATTGTGTCGAGACGCCTACATCATGTTTACATTAAACACAAGCATTTTTTTTCTATATGCTCTGACACATAGAAGCCCAGACATTTTTGGCAGGAATATCTGGAACATTATTTATTTTTTTAATTTTTTGCAGGAACTTCATGCCATCATTAAAAAAAAAAGAATTAGTGCAGAGAACCAGGCAGCGAAATGTATGTGGGAAGCAACATTGTATCAATACGACAGTGTATCAATTATAATCATTGTAACGTTATATCAATTACAATCATTGTAACATTGTATCAATTATAATCATTGTACCGTTGTATCAATTATAATCATCGTAACATTGTATCAATTATAATTACTAATAAGTGCTTATTTTGTAAGATGTTGTGAGAAAATGTGCTCACAAATTTTGCAATTTGGGAACCCAAGAATGGTGGAAGCCAAAAAGTTTCCAGGATTTCAGAAAATGTATAGAAAAGTCCATCACAATGTATCAATGAATCATAAACAAAGAGAAAGAAAAGGAGAAGAAAAGGAGGAAAAAAGAAGTAGAAAAGAAAGAAAATAACGAAAAGGAAATAAAGAAGAAAAGAAAAAGAAAGTGAAAATAGAGGAAAGGAATGAAAGAAAAAAATGTATTACCGGTAATTATAAGGTAACACGCAACTATCATAACCATTTAAGTGAACACGAATGCCAAAATGATTAAAAAATAAAACAATTTAAGTTCCTAAAATAATACATTTTAAAGTGGAAATTAAAATATCTGATAATCCAATTCAATTTTGTCTTAATTACAAACCTTAAAGTCAAACATCATAATAAAAAAGAACATTATTTCTTTAAATCTTTAATACACATTAAGTGTATTTTATAGTAAATTTGAAAATAAGAAGTCTACCGGTGTACAAAATACTAAAACTTAAATAAAAATGTAATATAAAATACTAGGAAAATGTAAAAAAAAAATATTTAAAAGAGAGACAAAAGTACAAAAACATCTACCCCTCACATGTATATTTATTGCATTAATTAAAGTTTTTTGTATTAATTAGAGTTTTTCCTATGGACCCCAGGATGTGAACTTACCTTTCCCCGTGATTATATTTCAGTTTTTTGTTTAAAAAGCAGACTGTATTCATGTTGTATTCAATCAGCCGCCAGAACAGGGAAAAAAAAGCCCCACAAACGTCTAGAAACGTTCTTATTAATCACCGGCTTCCAGAAACTGACTTTGCACGAACTCCTACGTTCACCGACAAATCCTCCAAATCCTGTTGTGTAATTCGGTATTTACACGACTTCAGCAAATCACAGCTAGTAGTAACTAATAACCAAACTCATCAAAATCATGTCAATCACCTCGATTTAATATCTCTCCGTCTCCAGATAATTAATAATTTTAAAAAAAGTGTCCTTGGTGTAGAACTTTATATTTGTCGATGCAACATTTTAACACATATTTGCCTTTTTGCAGAAAATCCGGCTATATTTTCCTGTGTGTTAAAGCAACTCAAATATTTGCCTTTAAATTATACTAAATAGGGCATTTATTACCAACATTTACCTGCCAGCCAATTAAATACTGTATATTTAGCTATTATTAAAAAAGTATTTTTTTTCCAGTTTTTTTTCCAATAAACCCACAACCCACTGTTTTTCTCTTTTGTTCAAGATAAAGAAATAGCTTAAAACCTACAACAAAAAGGGTGTAATTTACGTTAAGGCCTTGGGAAATATTTTAAGAATTTCAACCACAGATTACAGTTTGAAGATCATTTCAATATTTTTTTGGGTGTTACGAGCAACCTAGAATTATCCACAAGTTTGGGCCTTTCCAAAACTGTTTCAGATTTTTATATATTGAGTAATATTAAAATAATTTTCAGGGTCGAGGGTTCTCTGCTTATTTTCTGTGGAAGATGTCCGACGTGTCTACCCAGAACACGAGTTTCTTCCCCAATCTAGGCCTTGGATCCCAAGACAACGATCTTTGGGAATTACCATTCTACGGTTGATGACGAGCCAAATTGAGCTTAGGTTAATTTAGTCCCATAGCTAAACATAGCATAAAAAATTATTTAAAAAAAAAAATAAAAAAAATGTAATCTGTTGGAAAACATTAAATGAGATAAATAACAGATATTTCATTTTTTGTTCTAAACTCACATTTAAATGTGGCTGCTTCAATATTTGGACAAGGTATATAAACAAAGACATACTGGGCCAATTTCTGACTTTCTATGCCCATTGTTAAAAAAAAAGGTGGTCAAGATAACCTCTGATTCTTAGACGTACTGTTCATAGAGCCGGGAGGATAAGTGGTGCATACAATGTGTAGCAGAGACGCAGGTCAACACACCAAGCTTTAAAGATACAATACATGGGATCTAAAACACAGACACAGAAGCAAGGTCACTATTAATGTAGTCATATCGGCTCTTGAAATGTGTCTAGGTAGGCGAGGTAGGGCAAGTAATTCACTAATGGCCTAATATCTGCAACAGTAACATCCAACAACTCGTGTGGGCACCAGCCTACCAAGAATCAGTAGTTAATGAGTCAACAGAGAGAAAGACAGGTGGCCGGAGCCTACTACACATGGCGATGTCATGGACGCAGACATTATACTCAAAGCATTTTACTTGTAATGTAGGAGACCACAAACCAACCCATCCCTTGAATGAAGGGCAGTTGACTCCATGGTGACTTAATATAAGAAGCTTTTGGAACAATTATGACTGTTGGTCAAGTCTAAAACCTACTGATTGGAGTGTCCCAACATCCTTAAGAAACCACAACATATGAAGGCCAATCTAGGAGTCAGACACAGGTAGGAGACGAGAATTAAGTCCCCGGGTTATTCACTAAGACTCATGGAAAGGAGAAATGTGCCTACAGAGCTGTGTTAGCTCATTAAGTTTATTGTGTGGGTCAATTCCACTCAACAGCTAATCAAGCCGAGTCTTGGAAGTTCACCCCAGAGCTGTTGAGTTTGGTCTGTCAACAATCGATAACTCACTTTTTTATTCTGCTCCCCTGTATAGAGCAAGCTCCAGTTCCAAGTTAAAAGATGAAGCAGGGAGTCTCTGTACAACAACATCCTTTTAATTAACAATTTTAAACACTAATTTCAGCATTAGAAAACCTACTTTGATGTCATCACGAGATTTCGGTCTAGCTACGCTTTAGTCGACAGCCGTGGAGATGTTGGAAAAGAACCATACAGTTAATGTCACATTGGTACATGGGGCATAGAGCAAAATCGCCTTTTTTTGTTATTTTTATTAGATATTTTCCAACCTTGTTTTTGATTCTGTTTATTTGTACCCATACTAAAGATATTTGTGAATTATGTCGTAAGAATTAATCTTTACTCTAAGATTGAAAATACTGCCAAAAATACGTATAGAAAAAATAAAAAAAAATGTGATATTAACACATTGCTGAAGGATAATAATTTGGAAGTTTCCAAAGTCACCCTCTGTTAAAGATTTGGGTCATACCAAACCGAACGGAGATCCAAATTAAACGCTTTAATGTTTATTAAAGAATATTGGGAAGGAAAGTTAAAGAAACCATAAACTGAGAGATTAAACGGTTGACACAAAACAAATCATAAAATATTATTATTACAGGGGAGGAGGATGAGTTGTTATAAGGATTTGCCTGTGGTTTGGCCCTCTAGCAGCAGAAGTTCACATTAGCAATGCGAAGCGGGACGTTGGTGGTAGAACCGGCTGAAACCAGTTTGTCAAATCCAGTTTATTGATTAAAAACAAACTGTATGAGTTTTTACTAGCTTTGTGATTTAACGTCTCTCCCCCCCCCCAACCTTTGCGACATTGTTTGCCGACATAGCAGAGAACCTGATGGCGGCGCCTCCTTCAAGCTCGGTGTCCCAAGCAGCCATCTAGCCATCTTCAATGGTAGGGCAAGACCTGATCATGGTGAAAGGGGCTCAGCCATCTGCGACCATGGCTACATCAGCATCACGTGAACACCTAAAGAAGGCCACCTTCGCTGACACCAACTTGTTGTTTTTTTTTAATTTATTTTTTTTAATACAGACTAGATTGGAGGCCCAAAACTGTTTTATTTGTCCAAATAATTATAATGAAAATATAAAAAAAACCCTGAACTGAATGAAAGAGAAGCGTCTCGATTATACATTATAAGCTGATTAAGCATAAGGGGCGACTATTTTTTTTTTTATCATACGGATGTTTTAATTAATTGTGTGTTTACGACTCTAAAGTTTGAAAATATCCCGTGCTTCAACGCCCGGAGACCAGCAAACAGGACATTCCAATAAATTCGTCGAACTAGACAAATGTTTACAAAGCAAGCACACATTTGATAATACATTTTGCCATTTTAATTTCAGTTTGTCGCCTTAAGGTTAAAAATAGATTTTTTTGTTGAACAGTAAAAAAAAAAAAAAAAAAATAAAATTCTTTATAAAGGATGTTGTTTTCCCAAATAATAAAAAGACAACCTTGATCCCGGAGGAATTCGAAGAGATTTCAAAAAAATAAACTCAATTCTCTGCAAAAAATAGACCCTTGGTATCTGTTGGTGGGTGAGTCACTGATTAGCGACGCGCTTACACATGTATTAGTCACGTAAACTTGCGGTATCCGTTTGGCAATGTCATTCAAAGCCTTGGACTGCTCATTAAAGTAAACCTTTCAGCTGTAAAATTACATTAGTTGATAAAAAAATAATAAAAAAAAACTTTCCCAAAATTTGTGTCAAAGTTTTTAAAGTTTCAACAAATGCATTTTTATTTTAATTCCCATAACTCTTTAATTCCAGCTCACTGCAGCAGGACTCATTTTTGTGACAGTTACACATATCCATCCTCGGCTTAGTCTAGAATAAAATTTTCAGTTTTTTGTATTTTTTCGGCCTCCGACCTTAATTTTAGTATTCTCTGGTTGCCGGTATTTCTTTTTTTTTAATCATTGTATTGATGAAGATATCACGGCTAAGTTGATTGATCACGTTGTAATGTACAATAATTATCATACCCAGGCCCGTCTTCTGGGGGGAGTGGCTTTATGAAGGGGTGTGGCTAGTCCCTGACAGCCTTTAGCGGGTAGGTAGTGGCAGGAATGTGGGTGGGGAGTGGGCGGGATGAAAGGAGAAAGGAGATTGTGACCCGGAGACCCAGGGAAGCAGGGCTTCACTCGGAGACTCCGGGTCAAACCCAAGGAGTTCCCGGGTCTGATGATTATACTCCAGTAAATTCATATGCATTCAGATATTCAGAATGTTTAGTAGATATAAGTAACGTTTATGTTATAAATGACTCAAAAGTTTAGTTAAATGCTGTGGTTTTAGTAAATCAAACTGGGTCCTTTACCAATTTTAATTACCAAAGGTTAGCTGCTTAGCTTGACTCTGTCTATCACCTATATTGAACATTTACCACAATACAGGACAGATAATATAAGTTTTTTAAAGGTGCGGTTCCACCTGCTTCGTTGAATTTTAAAGTGTTTTATAGCTTAATGCAGCATTAGAAGCATTCTTCCAAGTACTGCTTGGCTCATCGGTTTACCGTGCATGCGATATCGAGTCATTTTGTGTCTAAGTGGAACCGCATCTTTAACACCCCTTCGTGTTACGGGACGTTTATTCCGTGTGTCATGTAAAGACAGCTGGGGTTTACATTAGTGCAGAGCACGGAGACAGCACAGAAACCCACGCCGGTGCCAGATTCCCGAGCGGTGATAGATTGTCTCAGTAACGCATTTGCTGTCTTTCCAAAACAAGCAAGCGTTCCAACTCCTTAAAATTACTATCAGAGTTACGCAGAAATAATAATAAAACCCGCGGGACAGGGGGAAGAAAATGGGAAAAACCAGAAAATCTCAGAAAAAAAACCCCCTAAAAACCTGGAGAGTTGGGACTCTCAAGGAAAAAGAGAAACGGGAACTGCAACGGCAAGTTAATTTTCAGCAAAAGGACGTTCATTTGCAGACGCTTGCTGCCGTCCTCGCTGGCTTTGTCGACTAGGGCCCAACTTTCATAGTGTAAATGGACCGATTAGGGAGACGAGTGGATTCAGATGATTAACCCCTCCATTACCAGAGACGAGCAGATTCAGATAATTAACCCATCTATTACCAGACAAGCAGATTCAGATAATTAACCCCTCCATTACCAGAGACGAGCAGATTCAGATGATTAACCCCTCCATTACCAGAGACGAGCAGATTCAGATAATTAACCCCTCCATTACCAGAGACAAGCAGATTCAGATAATTAACCCGCTCCATTACAGAGACGAGCAGAATTCCAGATATTACCCCTCTACTACCCGCAGACAAGCCAGATCAGAGGAAATGTAAACCCCTCTATTACCAGAGACGAGCAGATTCAGATGATTATCCCCTCTACTACCCGAGACAAGCAGATTCAGAGAATTAACCCCTCTATTACCAGACACGAGCGGATTCAGAGAATTAACCCCTCTATTACCAGACATTACACACACACAGTCACAAAAACAGTCAAACACAGTCCCATACACACACAGTCACACATACATACCTAGTGCTGGCTGCAGCTTACACTGAGCCCCGGGTGAAGAAGGGACCTTAACTCAGAATTCTATCCCGGGCAATCCAGGACACGTGGTCACCCTGGGTGGTAGGAAAAGTTCTATATGGTTCGAGTGTATAGAACTGTAAAGAGTAAGATTTTGGAACAATGACAGTTCCGCTCTAATTCTGTCCTTTGTAGAAGAACACTGGAGATACCCCTGTCCACACAGCCTCCTCACTTCACTGCCCTGATCTTTTCCTGATACTATGTTTCCAATGATTAAAGTCAAATATCAAAGGAATTAAAATTGCCATTTACATCGTTTCATTGATTTCAGAAAGTCATCGTTTTTTTTTCCCTTTTCAATCGCATTCCATTTCTATTCCTGTAAAAAAAAAATCACATCTCAAAGCGGTAACCAGACTATAATTTCTTTCTCATCGAACAAAGGATTTCTTGTTGCGCAGATGAATGTTTATTTGGTTTTGTGAATGTCACTGTAATCTAGTGTCCTGACTCAGATAACAATCTGTATTTGGCCAGTCTTTTTGCTATGAATGTCGCTAAACATTTCGACCGAGTGAGAGTTTCTGTCTCACTTTAAAAAAAAAAAATCTTGGGTCCTTCATGGTCGGGTTTTTACTGTGGTCTGTCTCTTTACAAGCAGAGGATCACTTCAGGTGACAGTGAATGGTGCAGCCCTAGGCACCCCTAGGCCCCTAGGACAGCAGGTCAAGGAGGTGGCAATCGGACAACAGGGTTCCCGTGGTGCCTCTGCTCATTGGGCCAGTTTAATGGGGGATCGCTATTCATTAATACTATGGAGAACTCTGTTGGGTTGGCATTTGCATGGCGTTTTGCATAGTTTACTTCCACTTGGTGCCGCGCATCCTTAGAAGGTGGATGATGCCATACGTGGTGCTCAGAAGCTGGGTGATGTCATGAAGGAGGTGGCTGGTGGCATTGTCCTGGTTGAGGTCCAGGGCAGCAATAGAGATTAATATTGAACTCTATCACCTTTTACTGGGGTTTATCAAGTTGGACATCATTCCCCTCATCCCCTAATAATAAAATGACATACCCGTATCGGGCGAAGAGAAGATGAAATGCCAAGACCAAGTGACTCTACTTGCTTTTCTATGTTGACCCAATGAAAAGTATCACCTTTGACTAAATAATCTTATACTATCCCAGGAGTGGGTGCATCTTTTGGGTCAGTTTCTGCTTGTGGCTCAAATAGAGATATATTTCATTTTTTTACTCAATTGTTTGAAAATACTATTGAGAATTACCTCTCATTGCCTCTTTTATGA
>VKOC01016046.1:0-19734 GCA_009364415.1 Spea multiplicata
TGCATGTACAGTATAGGTGTATAGGCAAGCATTTGTAAGGGCACTGTATGTGTGTGTGTGTGTGTGTGCGTGTGTGTATTTTGACAGTCTATACATACTATTACTGTTGTGGGGCTAAGGGGACTAGAATGATTTACTATAACACGTTTCACACAAGGGCACTATTTAGTATTGTCTTAAATTTTAAAAAAATGATAGCGTCCTTCGAGATGCTGCACTGCAACTGTGTCTACCACCTAACAAGCATGTATGGAGGTGTTGGTGGGAATTTGGTAATATAATCTGCACCAAAATAACTAGTTAGAGCTAAATTATGCTAATTATGTGTGTTGGGCATAGTGGGCGGGGTTTTGGGGCAGTAGGTGTGGTAAATTGTCAAGTAAGTAATTGATGGCTGTTGGCAAATGTGCCCTAGGGGGTAATGATAATACATGGCACTTTGTGGTTGTATGCTTTGTACAGAATTGTCTACACTTTTGTAATTATTGTATTTTTTATTTTTCACATTAACAAAAATATTGAACAACATATTAATTTGCAAATAAAATTATAAATAAATAAATACTACAACCCCCCAAAATTGGGTTTACACAAATAGAAATTCCATTCAAGATTTTATGAACTACCAATAGTTTTTACGTGAAAGATTTACACCAAAAAAAGATAAAACCTCTGACTGTGCACAATATTTCCATTTTTGCTCTGTTCCTCTACTCCCTTTTTGTGACACATGGCGATTAAACAAGATATTTACCCACCCAAATTTTGTGTCTAGATATTGATGAGTGTCAGAGTATGGCTGCATGCCCGAACGCAAAGTACAAATGTATCAACACAGCCGGTTCATTCTCATGTGTCTGCCAGTACAAGACTATTGAGGAATCGAAATGTGGTGAGTATTCCTTAGATGAGTTTCAGAAAAAAAGTCAAAATGTACAGCAAAGTGCAAAAGTTTTAAGCAGGTGTGAAAAAAAATCAGTAATAACATTACCAATCACAGTGATTGCACATTTTCTACTAGAGAAGCAAAGATATAATAATACAAAGGGGCAAATAATAAATAAACTGTCCAATTAAAATTGGAATTTGTTGCAAACCAAATTGTTAATGGGCAGTAATGCCCTTTTTTAAGTATTCAACATGAAACCGTTTGCTTTTGTGTTTCAAGCTTTTCTAAAAGTTCCGTTCTCTAAATAACATTTTACGGTTACCTACTAATTTGTATTTTTTATAAAGGCAATTTTTTATTATGTAAATACTGATAAAAGGAGTTGTTAACAATAATAGTGGAAAGAAGGCTCCTAATTTCCATCAGTTATGTACCGCACGGTTAGATTTTGATACAGACTGGAAACATTGTTCAAAGCGTTGACCTCAATTTTCGGTCCGCTTCAACATAATTAAAAAATCAGCAGTTTCCACGTCTCTCAAATTGCATCTTTCCATTATATAACTACCATAGAATGAACCCATTTTGAATATGCGCTTGATACATGTTAAAATTATCGCATTTGCCAATTGTCAGCTTTTCCTGTATCTGAAATGTTTTATCGAGAATGTATCCAGGGCTTCGCCACGTAGCTTTATGGCGCTCATTAAACTTTGTGATTCACACATATCCTTGGTATGCACCAGCAGGCATTTCTTGTCATTATTTCCTTAAATTTATTCCAGATTGTAGTCTGTAAAGAGTCGCAGAACAAAATGTATGTTAGAAACCCGATACATTCATTTCATGGTATGAGATTTAATAATAGAAGGGGAGCTATGTTATAATAAGTAACTGTAGACTGTACGTGAATAACACCATCCTGGGCTGTCTAATCATCAAGATTTCATTTTGGTTCGAGGGTAGGTATATAAAAAATAGGGCAGCGTTATGATTTAACCCAGGAGCTAAAATTGTTGTAAAATATTACTTGGTACAAGGTAAAAGAAAATACACTGTATGTATTAAGGCAGCAGGTGGTAAGAAAGTTGAGTATTGGTAAATCTTCATGGTAGACTGAACAGGAATAAATTAGGAGATTATTATATATTTACTGTGCAGTGGAGAAAACCAGATTACGGAAACAGATTCAAAATTGCCTTTGTTTTAAATTGAGAGAAGGAAGATGATCTAGAATACATTTAATGAGGGCCCTGGTGGAGGACAGATAACATTTGATTTTCTGAATTATTATCGTTAATGTTTGGTTCTGTGATATGCTGCACATTTTCAAGCTAAACTAATGAATACTTCAAGGATGTCTGGAAAGTCCTTGAATTATTTCATCCAACAAAATGACCAAAAGTTCTGTTTTCTTTTTTTATAGGGGAGTCTACAAATCCACCAGGTAAGGTGAATGGACCATTCAGATCTACTTTTTAAACCTTCATTGAAAATATGGTGTCCACTCTTTAAATACAAAAAATATATTAGTTTCAAAATTAAACTCCATAAAAAATGATAAAATTGAGAACAATAAAGTCCTGCAAGTTAGTGATAATTTTCTCAACCATTTCCTTGGCGCCTGTAGAGTTAATTTCTTGTCAAGGAATTTGTCTGTAATGATACCTATAAGAATGTATTCTATATCTAAAAATATTGTATGGTCTAATTTAGATCTTTATGTTCAATGTATAGGTTGGAATATCTTTAATTGCACGGTGATGTGGTTGTCATGGAATACCACCGCAAGTGATGCAAATCAACACAGTGCTTCTTCACAAAACCATGACAAAACAGTGAGTATTCTTTATTCATGAGACTAATGAGGCCAATGAATTCCCATCGACTTTAATCATGTGAGCTGGTGGTCCTGGAACATTTGTGTAGTGTAGCTACATATATATAGCTTGCATGAAAAAAGAAGACGTGATCCATATGTTACAAAGGCCAAACTTTATATAATATGCTTCTTAATCTGTATGTATTGCTGTTGTTATTGATGTTATTATATATTTTACCAAACCTTGGGGCCACTTTCTAAACATTTAGGAATTCCCTACTTATTATTTTTAATCACTGATTTAATCACATGTTTGTTCATGTTGAAATTTTAAGTTGGACACAACTGGCATAAAAAAATGTGTTTTTTCTTTAAGAGAGCATATGTGCCATGATATCATTATCATTCTTTTTTTCTATCTATAGCTTGAAAGTATTTTATCTCTTGGATTTGAGAATAAGTTCTACAGTCTGGAACCCAAGCGCTCATTGAATGGCGGCTCATTGATTGAATACAGGATCAATGTTTCCAGTGATACCCCGCATTGGTTTGTCAAAGATTATCTTGCCCGAGTTCAACACTACTATCGGCTCAACATAGCATCTGTGGAAGGTAGATTACATGCACAGCTAATATCAGCTCAAACCCAACAGTTGCGTACTGAAAATTCTATATATTCCATTTTAAATCATTTATCTGAACCATAAATGTTGAGGATTCAGTCAAACTATGGTCATGTAGAGCTTAGCTCATCACAGTACCTCATCAATGGAAAGTCCAGTCTGATGGCTCTATGTCAGGTCAATGTCACTACATATCGTACAGTCCATCCATGTTGGGATTAGACAGAACTCACCAAAATTTGCGTTCTTTGGCTTGTAGTGTAATTGACTCCCCAATAGTTATACAGTTATTCTAGGCGTTCTTAAATCGGTTATTTTATCATGACACCCCGAAACGGTGGATCTATATCAACATTTTTCATTCTATAAGAATTCTATAGGGTTTGTCACTTGCCGACTTACTTTCCAAGCCCGTTCACAGGCTTTAATGATAAGACTAATTACCGTAGGGCACAGTTGTCAGAGCAGAAAGAGAGGAATGCTTTTTAATTTAATAAGATCTCTGTGAATGTGTAAAGTCAGGAGGGTTAGGGTTTAAGCACCGTGGCAGCAATTATAATTGGATTGGGATTAGGATAGCATTAGAATAAAGTTCTGGATTCTGTGTCATGTGTTTCTAGCCAGGTGGATTAATATGTTTATTGAAAGCATATTGGCAGATATTTTCCCATTCCACATATTCTACAAATATTATTGCAGATATAAGAATATTTAAAACATGTCTAATGTTCTATGTTTTGTAAATACCCTCTGTGTTATATAAACTGCTTTTCGCAGTGATGATAACTAGTTAATCATCCATTATTGTCTTAGGCGATAGCAGAACGTCTTTGTATGTTCAGAGATTGATTTAATTCCATTGAGTGCCCCAAAATGTCACACTAAATAATATTATTGTCTGCACTCTGAATGCTGTTAAAATACCTTTAGAAGAGTGACTCATAGCATTATGTTGTATGTAGAATAATTCAAAGTGAACCTATATCTAGAATAGGGATATCTATATAAAAACAACAGTGATTACACCGTAATCCAGAAGATAATGTTATACTTTCTGTTTCCCATTCCTCGGTGATGTCATTGCCTTTTATGCAAATTATTCTCAATTTATTATCAATAATAATAGTATGTTTTATTTATATAAAAGAATTCAGACGTCGCTTTACTGCTCCCTCATCACTACGCGCCCTCTATTGCTGCAGAGCGCAGGATGACATCATATCCCCCCGCTCGGCATTATTTGCTGGCACGTAGTGATGAGGGAGCATTAAAGCGAGTTTTGAAGTGACAGACCTCGTGCTCCCTAATGTTGAGCCGACTAGAGGGAGATCGTGATCTCCCAACTACTCCTGCAGGCTGCAGATGCTACTCAGGCGCCTGTGCTCCCCCCGCATGTTGGCATCTACATTTTGGGGGTTTGTGTTTAAACTCACTAAAATGTTTAGCAACAGAGGATATGAAGGTTTTAGCATTCTTGGTATGCACCAGCAGGCATTTCTTGTCATTATTTCTTTACATTTATTCCAGATTGTAGTCTGTAAAGAGTCGTAGAACAAAATGTATGTTAGAAACCCGATACATTCATTTCATGGTATGAGATTTAATAATAGAAGGAGAGCTATGTTATAATAAGTTCTCTGAAGAAATGGGTTTTGTGGAAAGCTGGATGCTAGGTGGACGTGAGCTCCAAAGGTATGGGGAAGCGTGAGTGAAGTCTTGTAAAATACTAAAGAACACTTCATACAAAAAAGGATTGATGAGATCACAGTATCAGCCCTGCCTTCCTTTAATGCTCTGGGGGATTTAAATAATGATTTATTTTTTATATTTTTTTAGATGTTAATGAATGTATATCTAAGGAACATAACTGCAATGACACAGCAGTCTGTGAAAACACGTATGGATGGTTCAAATGTGTCTGTAATTCTGGAAGGACACTGGAAGCTAACAGTTGCGTCTTTGGTAAGCACGTGTATTTATTATGGTATATTTTAATAACCCCACAAACTATGCTTTATAGTTGTGAGTTGTATATCTTCTTCCCAGGCAACGTATTTTAAGTTGCAGGGTCATCTAGAACCATCTAGTGCCCAGCACTGCTTAAGTTTTGAAGTATAGAAAGGTTTACTCACAAGTGGTCAAGATGTCCCATGTAAACATACAATGGACCATATTTATAAAGGAGTAACTTATGGGACAAAGTTCCAAATGTAGAGCCCCTAAAATTATTTGTTGCAGTAACTCGTTCGGTTTACACCGTTACAAATCAGAAAGAGGTTACTTTCATTCATTTTACTCAAATCCGTAATGACACAATGTAACTTTTATTTCATCTGTTTGGTCCGATGCAGGCTCAGAGGATGATCAAGTTAAGGAGACTTCTCAAGACTCTTTCGAACGAAACAAACTGATAATGGGATTGGTTCTTGGATTTGGGATCCCTCTTTTGGTGTTACTTCTCCTTTTCATTTTCTGCCATTGTACTAAAAGGAAAACTGGGAAGGCAAAGTGAGTTTGTATTTTAAATACCAGCTCTGCCAATTTTTACTTAACCGTAACTTACAAAAAAACAGTGAGTCTGTAATATAGGTCAGTCTGAAACAAACCTAGATGCCTATGTATCTAAAACAGCGCCGTATCTAAGTCCTCTTAGTCAAATTTTACTTATGATGCACATGTCTAAAGCTGTATCAACAAAACAAGGTTATTAAGCGAAAGGTTTTCTCATGTAGCAACAAAGTAGAAGTGGAAGATAGCATTAAATTAATGGACATTTTCCCCGAAAACCTTTATTTATGGACTTCTGTAGTTGTTACTCATATTAAACTACATTGGGGCACGTTTTAGGGTGCATTGTCTTATATTAGAAAAAAAAAAGAATGATGGGATTTTCAACTATTTTCACTCTGATTTTAGGCACACCTTGAGCAATTTTTAATTTATACAGTGTATGCAGTGTACAAATGTGTTGGCTCGTAATTGCTACCATATTCATAATTAAAATAAGATCCATATTAAAAACAACTGGTGCTCAAGTATAAAACAATAATTATTATAACATTCATATTTACTTATTTGGACTCTTTACGTCACATGTGAACAATACCTGTACACATTAACATGCAGAGCAGGTATAATGCTAAATAAACATTTTAATAGCATTAAGAAAAAAACACAGATATATTGTGTCATTTTAAATATCTCGTTTTTACAGTGTTGCCTCTGCACCTGATGAAAGCCTTGTTCAGAACACTACAGGATCCCATTTTTATTTGGCAGAACCAACATTGTTCTACAAGGTCCACTTTGTTTCTCCAAGTAAAGAAACGCAGGAGCTGAGAAGGTGACAGTGTTTCAGAGAACGGATATCCACAATTCTTGTTATCAAGTCAATCAATTACAATACCTTTAAGAATACCCACTTGTATAGAGGGGCAGGGCCCTGGTGTGAAAATTCTTCTGGGGCCCCCAACTTCACAACTTGTTTGTGCCTTCTTTGCCCCCTGCCCCCCTTCCTACATATGTCAACACACTTACACAAATTACACACACTTACTCATATTCACTAACACACACATACACATTCATTCTAACACACACTCCATTTCACTCATTTACACATACATGTTCACACACATACACAGCCATGCTCACACACAAACACAATTACCAATCCATGCTCACACACACAAGTACACATATATGATCACAGGCAATTACACATCCATGCTCACACACACACAAATATACATACATGATCACACACACACAAAATGCATACATAATCACAACAATAACATACATGATCACACACAACAATTAACCATCCAGGACATTATCACATACACATTTACACATATACATATACGGCCCAGCTTAATAACATGAGCTCTCTCCTGCTTGACCACTGACTGTCAGGCCCCAAGGTCCACTCCCTCACCTCAGGCTGCTTCCACAAGGGCCACTCTCCTCATTACAAGACCACATCCCCCCACTCAAGTATTGTGCCCACTGCGTTCCGCGGCGCGGTTGCAGAATAGGCCACTTCCAGTGGTGTGATTGAGCTGCAGATGGCAGGGAGGAGTGTCTTGTTTCCAGCGTTCGTCCTCATTGGCTGGAATGCTCATCAGCTGTAGGAGCAGCTTTGTGGGAGTTGGCATCCTACAACTAGTGGGAGGAACCTTCCACCTACCGCCCTATTTAAATCCTTTTCTCTCTTCAGTCTATGCCTGAGTGTTGCCAAGCTGTGCTGTCTGTCTCCATACAGTCACCATTCCTCACTACAGTTTGCAACCCATCAGCTGTCTGGTGGTAGTTTTGTCCTCATATGTAGTAATGACCATGATGAGCTTGTACTTCACAATAAAATGTAATTTTTAGACAAATCTAATGTCTTTCCAAGGGACTAGTTTCTTTTGGATGATCACAAAAAACTTTTTTTTGGTGCAGTGTTTGATTAAAATAATATATGTCTCTGAAATCAGACAATATAATCTAATGACGTATGTTAATTCATCAAGAAACATGATATATGTCTTTGCAATGAACTCTGTAATATACTAACTAAAATAATGGATTTCCAATAGAGCAATGTAACAAATGCCAAACATTGATAAATGCTTCGTAATCATTCTGTAATTACATTAGTATCGTAATTCTTGATCCTGGTCAATTCACCAAAATAGAGGGGGTACAAATAAATATGATTCAAGGAAATAAAGTATATAATGTAGTGTGGGTTGTACCAATGAAATGCATCCCAAACTAACTTTTTTCACATATAACATGGTAATCATTGCAAAGCACATGTAACAGATTGAGCAAAGCAATTAAACTGTATTCTGACACATCTCCTGTTTTGGCAGACGTTAGCCATTCACAAAATACCTTGAGATAAAATTCATCTGAAAAATTCCCAGCCATCTGCACATATTCACTTTTAATATTCCACAGTCTGGTTTACCTACTCTGGTTGTCTTTATATTATATTAAAAAAAGTTTCAGATTTTTAAATTTTTTTTATTAAATACGCAGCAGCAAGCAGAAAAAAAGAAGGGCAATACTCCATTTGTTGTCTCTCTTTCTTCCCCTAACTTTTCTAGGAAAAAGGCCACAAGCAAAGCCTTCTCCATTGTGGTCACCCAAGCCTCACTGGTAGAGGTTTCGCTTGTCTCCCATGATATGCTACGTTTTTATCCCTAGGCGGCTTGTCTGTGCTATCTTTGTACCTAAAAGGCATGTCTGACCCCCAAATAGCTTGTCTGCCCCATTTGTGCCACAAAAAAAACAAGAAAGAAAGAGATTGTGTGGTTGTGTGGAGACAGGGACATCTGGGGAGGGGGGCCCAAATCTTCTGATGGCAGCTCTGGTAACAAATATCACACAGAAAATGTCAGTGAAAAAGAAAAAAAATATTAATACTTATGACCATACCTGGGAACTGTCCGGGTTTGACCCGAAGATTGCCGCGTGAAGCACCGGTTCTCCTGGTCAAGACCCGAATCCTCTGGGTCATGGGAGCGGGGTCTTGACATGCCCCGCTTCCTGCCCATTTTCCCTTGAATTAGTGGTGTTTCCAGCAGACGTCAGCGCGAAAGCCCCCAACGTCAGCAGGCACGCCCACTGACGTCAGTGGGCAGTCCCGGCCGTGTCCCACAAGGGAAGGCTCCGGGTAGCCGGCGGTTCCCAGGTATGCTTATGAATATACCGACCAATAAGCAACACATAAAAGATTCTTTCCAATATCTAACTGCAAATTCAAAACCAAAAAGTGTGTAAAACTAGAAGTATAAAGGGTAAAATACATAGAATTATAGAATAGCAATAGAATAGCAATGAAATAGTACTCATAGAGACAATATAATGGAATGGATTTCCTTAAAATTAAATACTTTACTTTATCAAAATAATCAAAGGGAAATTAATCCCAGTAAAGTATATATTTTGAGAGTAAATCAACTATTTTTAAGGGAAATCCATCCCATTATATTGCTATTCTATTATTGTATGTATTTTCCCTTTTATACCTTATTTTATACACGTTTGGGCAAATATCACATACATATTCCATACACTAAAGGGCATAATATCCATTAGATCGTAAGCTTGCAAGAGTAGGACCCTCTTTCTCTTTCTGTGCCAGCATGTTTTAACGTGTTAATGTTATTGGAACTTTAAACAGTCTTTGTTTATTATTTTCGCCGTCCCATATCATAACAACGTTATGGATTCTGCTGGCGCCATATAAATAAATGTAATGATTAGTCCCACTCTAACCGAGAAGGATTTATTACAGATTCAACAGCAGAGGGTGCTAAAGACATTTAGAAAGTGTGCTGCAGAATGCCGTTGCGATAATCATTGTAAAACTGTCAGCAGCCTTGCACGGACTTTCTAAAAGATAAATGTGTATTACTCCTAATAAATCCACACCATATAATAAAATTAAAATCACTGTTATGTATGTGTAGGGAAAACTAAAACGCAAACCAGTTTGTAACACTTTCTCACTCTTCCAGCAATAAGGACTTCAATCACCGCTCTAGATGGTAGAGAATTACTTAACCCCTTGATGACAATTGCCGGTCTTGGCACGACACGTAAAAGCATGTGCTTTACGACAATTGACGTGCCAGGACCGGCACGTCTTTAAACGGGTGCAGAAAGCGATCTACTATCGCTTTCTGCACCCAAAAAGCGTTGCTGAATGCTTCGACCTCGAGGCATTCAGCAACGCCGCGATCGGCACGAAGGGGCCATCTCTGGCCCCTCCACGGGGCGTCAACATCCGCCATACTATGCATGGCGGCGGACGCCCGTTTTAAAAGCGTTTAGGAGGCGATAAATGGTGTCGCTAGAATGCCTCCATCAGGAGGCATCCAGCGACACCAAACACTAACCTTTTGATGGGCTGTGACCGCTCCGGAGAGCGGTCACAGCCGCAGCTGCCGTTGATCTTCGCCATCAAGTAAGATGGCCGCCGCACATAACAGGAACCAGCAAGTAAAATTTAACAAAAGTTCTCTAGATGGTCTCCAGACCATCTAGAGAACTCTGGCTCCACTTGCAGGTTGAATACAGGTACTGCATTCACCATGCAAGTCAATGGAGCCCAGCTTTCTAATCACAGTGTGATTAGTAAAAATAAATTAAAAAATAAAATAAAATTAATAATAATTAGAAAAAAATAGTAAAAAAAACAGTAAAATGTAAAAATCATTTCCCACTGATGTCACTATCAGGGGAACCGTCCCAAGTTTGAAAATATAAAATGTTTAAAAAAAAAATTAAAAAAAGGCAAAAAAAATAAAATATATATATAAAAAATATATTTTTGTGAGCAAGTCCTAAAATTAGCATATTAGCTTAAAACAATTCTCGCATGGAAAGAGTTAAAATACTGGCATATTAAATGCCCGTGGGGTGTCTACTTTTAAAAAATGTATGATTTGATGGGGTAAATTGAATTGGCCAGATTCAACAACGTCCCAATTAACACGGGGGGAAGGATGGCCACACATCTAATTTCCAATTATAAAAATGCACACGTACCAAATGTGGCCTTTTAGTTCCCCCAAAAAATGACACACCCATGCATGTGGGGTATCACTGCGCTCAGGAGATGTTGCTGAACACATATTGGGGTGTTTTATGATAGTGACATATACGAGAACTTTTTAATTCATACCTGAAGTAAAATGTGTGTGGAAAACCAAATGCAAAAAAATGACTACCACAAAGTTTGACAAAGACTGGTGGTAGATATGGTGCATGGAAAGAGTTAAAATACTAGCGTTTGAAATACCCTGGGATATCTAGTTTTCAAAAATATATGGGTTTATTGGGCACACTGAAATGGCCCGGCTCAAAGATGTACCAAATAGGGCATGGGCAGTGGATCCCCAAATGCCAAAGTTCAACATTGAAAAATGCGCATGCCCCAAATGTGGCCCTTTTGCCCCAAACAGCCAGGCAAAATCATTCATGTGAGGTATCGCTGTACTCAGGAGATGTTGCTGAACACATATTGGGGTGTTTTGTGATAGTGACATATACGAGAACTTTTTAATTCATATCTGAAGTAAAATGTGTGTGGAAAACCAAATGCAAAAAAATGACTACCACAAAGTTTGACAAACACTGGTGGTAGATATGGTGCATGGAAAGAGTTAAAATACTAGCATTTGGAATACCCTGGGCTGTCTAGTTTTCAAAAATATATGACTCGATGGGGTAAATTGCATTGGCCGGGTTCAAAGATACCCGAAATGGCACATGGGGGGAAGAATTACCAGATTTGGAAAAATGGCTTTGAAATAGCAAAACGCTACCTGTACTTATTGCCCCATAATGGGTAGAAAAAAGCAAAAAAATATAAAAACATTGGGTATTTCTAAACTCAGGACAAATAGTAGAATCTATTTAGCAGGTTTTTTCATTACCTTTTATAGATGAGTAAAAGATTTTTCAACTAAAAGTTAGAAACAGTCATTTTTTTCTAAATTTTTCACCATATTTTATAATTTTTTTAATAGTAAATAATATGATACAATCAAAACAATGTCATCTAAAGAAAGCCCTTCTTGTCCTGAAAAAAACAATATCTAATGTGTGTGGGTTCAGTAAACGGGAAAGAAGAAAATTACAGCTAAACGCGAGCAGCGCAGAAATGTTAAAAAGGCCATTGTCACCAGGGGAACAAACAGTAAAATCAGCCTTTGTCACGAAGGGGTTAAGAATTGCATTTAATTTCTTCTGGGTTTCCCTTTATGTCTTTTCTACGTATCTCTTCAGGCAAATGTTTTCTAGTTACCCAACCACTACCGTGCTCCCTACCCGTCGGGCTCAAACCCCTCCTATCACCTCGCTGCCCACGTCCCCTACAGATGAGGTGGGAAGGAGGCAGAGTCTTACATCACCTGACTCACAGCCATCAAGACACACAAATCGTACAGGTGGGTTACAAGAAATACACACTGAGCTTATTCATTAAAGTGGGGGATGGGAGGAGATGTTTTTGGAATAGAAGCTTACTTGGGCTGTATCCTTCATTACGTTAATTGGGCAGACTAGATGGGCTGAATGGTTCTTATATGTCATCGCTTTCTATGTTTCTATGTAAAGTGAAGTCAGTAAGGTAAAACTTACATTTTTTTCCTGCCAAATTTCATCTTTCTGTGCGATACTGCCATTTAGTGTGTTATATCTATATGTTTAAGTATATTAGAGGATCCCATTTGAACATGTTTCTTCAGGATGCAACTACTGTTAAATATGATCAAGAACTACCTCTTGTATATTCCATGTGCAAACATTCAGCAAGTATCTACAAATTGACTTATTAACTCTTATGCCTGTAGTTATGAGACATGTTAGTCCAGTAGTATAAAATACTTTTTTATTGGACTAACATTCCTTTTTAAGGACACGCTTTTGAGAGTATTAATCTCCCTTTGTCAAGTCAAAAGCCATACCAACCACAGACATCTAAGCGAGATATGGGCAGCAGTATTTGGGTTAAGGAGCATGATAGAGGCTGATAAGGTACAGGTCACAGTAGTTTTAAAGTGGATTTAAATTTAGTTTAGCCAGAGAAGAATTTTGTGTGGTGGAGGTTGTGAGGGTAATGATGTTTTGTTATGATGTAACAGGAATACTATGTCCATGTTTAATCTGGTGTCTTTAGTTGTCAAATGGTTAATCATCTTTATTTCAAATGTTTTCCTGGCTTGTGTGTTTTCAAAGTTCCCTACAGCTAACTGGGCTACAGTTATTGTCAACATGTCTGTTAATGAAGTGTCTATGTAGATTCATCATTAGGGTCTGTTTCTGACTGGTTTCTCCAATGTTCACATTTATTGCACTGGATTAAACATGGACATAGGATTCCGGTTATATTACTAGAACTTCATATGGTATTTTCTGTGATTTTACTCTAATTAATGCATTCTCCTCATGTTACAGACATAGCTTGGTTTATTTTTTTGGGAACGAAATACATTGCCCGGTGCCCACATTCACTCTTTCATACTCGTTCACTCTATCTCTCACACTTTCTAAATGCTTCACTACCTTGTTTTCCGACGGCTTCTGTTGACCACTTCCGTATTTTCCTCTGCTTCCTCTTTATATTCTTTTTTTTTTTTTTTTTTTATCAATTCTCAGTTTATTGCATAAGTGGTAACAAACGCATGGCACAAAGTAAGAAGTACAGAGTCACAGCAAGTGATACTTGCACACGGATACTGCACACGGTAAAAACAATAGTAGAACCAAGCAGGTACATCAGCGGAAAAGAGCCATCCCCCAGGGAGACAGCACAGTGTAATACATGGATAGAACGAGGTACCCAAAATCACAGTGCCATAATGCATTACATGAGAAAGAAACAAAAACAAAATGAAACATGTCCGTCCCAAGGTCCATCGGGTAGCTCCAATACACAGTCGCCCAATGAAGGATACCGAGAGCCAACACAAAAGATAAGAGAACGACCCAGAGAGAGTGAGTCACAACCCCCTAAATGGAAATAGGTAAAGGGCGGTGTTCCAGGGACGTGACAAACGTCCTCCAGTGAAACCACCGAAGCTCAACCCTGTGCCCCGCACCCCTAGCTGACCCCACCAAAACCTCCATCTGGTAAACGAATTCGACCTGGTTCACCCAGGCCATAAAGGAGGGAGGAGTGGCTGACTTCCAGTGGCGGGGGAGAACCACATTGGCAGCATTAATCAGGTGAAATGTCAAGGACCGCTTATAACAGGAATAAGATAGCTGTGTGTGGTGGAGCAGAATGGACTCAGGAGAAGCCTGAAAGTCGGGATCGGCCACATCACGGATCACCGCAGTAACGGAATCCCAGAAGGGCCTAATAGCGGGGCAGGACCACCAAATATGTAACAAGGAGCCCGGGTGAGTCCCACACCTCCAGCAGCATGGGGAAACCTGGGGAGCGAACCTATGAATATCTAAGGGAACCCTATACCATCTCGTAAGTATCTTAAAAGACGTCTCCTGCATCCGGCTAGACACCGTACCCTTGTGGACAACAGAGAGGATCTTAGACCAATCCTCCGGGTCGAACGAGCAAGCCAAGTCCCTCTCCCATAGGCTAAAATAATACGGCTTAGCGACCGGCTCAGGGGAGAGCAAAAGTAAATACAGCTTAGACAAAAGATGGGGGGATTCCTTCGAATCCAAACAAAGCCTCTCCAGAGGAGAGAGTGGCTGGTCCATGCGCGACAGGACCGCCAAGGACGAGACAAAATGACTAATCTGATGATAAAGGAACCGGAGGGAGAAAGAACAGGGTCCCGGACCCGACAGGGCCTCCAGAGGCTTCAAGGCTGTCCCGGCGACCACGTGACACAGACGCAGAGTGCGAATCCCCGGAGGGAGGAAAGCTTGTAAGCCCCTCCCCGCCAAACCCGGGGGAAAGTCCGGGTTACCAACCAAGGGGGTCAATGGGCCGGGGACCCTAGCCACCACGCCGTCTCTCAGCAACCTACGAAGAACCCGTAGGGTAGGGAGAAGGAAAGGATGGGCGGAGAACGTGACGCACCTCGCGGGGACACGGATCCACGGTAACACGGACACCGGACACGTCAGGAAAGACCCCTCCACTAATACCCATTGCTTAACAGAATCTACGGACCATTCAACAACGCGGCGTAGGTGAGACGCCTGCCAGTAAAGTTCCAAACTTGGAAGACCCATCCCCCCCTGTAGCCTTGGCCGAATCAGATAGGAAAACGCCAGGCGGGACGGCTTACCCCTCCAAACGCATCGCAGGAAGACCCTCCTGCATCTCCGGAAAAAGGATCTCGGGAGAGCGATGGGTAGCGTCTGAAAAAGGTATAGGAATCTGGGTAATAGATTCATCTTTATAACTCCCACCCTCCCAAACCATGAAATATGAGGATACGCCCATTTACGCAAGTCCGATTCCAACGTGGAGAGTAAGGGCTCAAAATTAAGAACTCGCAGCCTCGAGAGGTCCTCAGGGATAAACAAACCAAGGTACTTTATAGAGTCCTCCTTCCACTTAAAAGGGAACTCAGTCCGAATGCGGTCACGAAGACGCGCCGGAATGCGAAACCCTAGAATCTCGGATTTGGACAAATTAATTTTGTAATTGGACAATTCCTGAAACCTGCCAAGCTCCGACAGGACAGCCGAGAGGGACCGAATAGGATGGGTGAGAGTCATGAGGATATCATCCGCAAACAACGATAAGGCATAAGACCGGGGTCCAATCTGAACCCCCGTGATATCCGGATGGGCTCGGACGGCGTTCGCAAAGGGCTCAAGTACTAGAAGAAACAAGAGAGGGGAAAGGGGGCACCCCTGCCGCGTGCCGTTCGCCAGCGTGAACGGGTCCGACAACAAGCCATTAACGGTCACCCGAGCGGTCGGAGAATCATATAATGCCTGGACACAAGTCAAAAAGTTAAAACCGACACCAATCCTGGACAACACCCCAAAAAGAAAGGACCAGGACACCCGATCGAACGCCTTCTCGGCATCCATCGAGGCCACGACCAACGGAAGGTCACAGGACTGGGCATGGGCTATTATGTTGATCACCTTAATTGTATTATCCCTGGCCTCGCGCCCAGGAACGAAACCCACCTGGTCGGAATGTATAAGATGGGGTAAAAAAGGTAACAGGCGATTGGCTAAAATTTTGGAAAACAGCTTCAAATCAACATTAATCAAGGAGATAGGGCGAAAACTACTACAGAGATCTAAGTTTTTGTCGGGTTTAGGGATGACCGCAATATGCGCGGACAAAGCCTGCGGGGCAAACGGAACACCCTGCGCGATTGCATTAAAGCACGAAACCATATGAGGGCCTAGAACAGAGAGAAATTTCTTATAATATAAAATGGTAAAACCATCCGGACCAGGGCTCTTGCCAGTGGGAGAAGACTTCACAACCTCGGCTACCTCAGCCAAGGAAATCGGTTGGTCAAGGAGAGCTCTGGCCTCGGGCGGTAGAGTAGTGGAAATAAATTCAGATAAGTAAGCCGCAGTGGCCGCTTCCGACTCAGAGGAGGGCGATCCCGGACCCGGCAAATTATACAAGGAGGCATAGTACCGCCTGAAACAGTCGGCAATGTCCTCCGAACGAAAGCGAAGACGGCCAGCAGAGTCCCTAATACGCGGAACATAAGTTTGAGCCCGCCTCGCCCGCAGCGCCCGAGCCAGGAGCCTGCCAGGTTTGTCACCAAATTCGTAAAACTGACGCCGTACCAGGAGATAATTACGCCTAGTCCTATCATCCAGAAGCGCCGCCAATCTCGTGCGCAATGCAGAGAGCTCCACCTGGACGGAGGGGAGGAGGGTCAGCTTATGGCGGGCCTCCAGACGCGCAATTTGCTGCGTAAGGTTTAAAATAGTTGCTGCCCGGGACCGTTTAACTGAAGCACCTAACTTGATCAAATGACCTCGCAAAACTGCCTTATGGGCTTCCCATAGAATCGGCTTCGAAACGTCCGGGGTGGCATTCTCCGCGAAATATTGATTAATGTGAGAAGTCAATTGGGAAATGTGGTGAGGGTCGCTCAACAAATTCTCGTTGAGGCGCCAATGCCAAGAAGTCCTAGGGAGACCAGAGAGGGAGAGCTTCAGAAAAATCGGGGCGTGGTCACTAATCGTTGCCACACCGATGCTAGCCGAACGCAGGACCGACAAATGAAAGTGAGACAGGAAAAAAGCGTCAATACGCGAATATTTACAGTGGCTAGGGGAAAAGTAGGTGTAATCCCGCACCGTAGGATGGAGGGCCCTCCATACATCAACCAGCTGGTTCAAGCGCAAATGGTGGGATACTTTACGGATCATAGAAAAGGGGATATGGGAACTCCCAGAGGAAGTATCTATTTTAGGGTCCAAAACCATATTAAAATCTCCCCCCAAGATGGTGATACCCTCCTGGAAATCAGCCAATTTAGATAGGGTCGAGACAACAAAGTGGGCTTGGTTACTATTAGGGGCATATATATTCGCCAAGGGGACTTTATGAGAGCCCACAAAGCCCTTAACAAACACAGCTCGCCCCTCGTCATCTTTCCACGTCGCAGAGGGACGAAAGCGGATACACTTATGTATGAGGATAGCTACCCCTTTGGTTTTAGAGGAAGGGGAGCTGGACAGAAAGGAGTGGGTAAAGTGCCTATTTAAGAGAGGAAATTCCCTGTTAGTAGAAAAATGCGTTTCCTGCACGAAGGCGATATGCGTCTTAAAGGAGTGAAAAAACGTTAAGAGTTTAGAACGCTGTTGAGGTTTATTAAGGCCCCTAATATTCAAGGAGACCAAGTTAAGAGACTGAGGAGCCATACAAAATAAGTAGAGAGCACCAAAAAGAGTACAACCTGTACCCGGGACCCTTGGGACATGCAAAAAACATAAGAAAACAAAACATAAACCAAACTGTGTGAAATGTGTGTAAGGTGTGGTGCGATGCAAGGGAAAACATCCCTAGTAATATTGCTGTAGCAATATGAAGGGTGAGCACGGGGACTGCAAGCAGGCCCAAATCAACTGTCCACCTACGGACAGGAAAGCTCTGGGGGGGGGGTGCCAAAAAGAGCACAAAGGAAAGGACCGTATCGGTCACAAGGAACAAAGGTGGCAGGAGCCAAACCAAACGTCCCCATCTACGGGACTGGAGATAAGTAAATGAACCGCTCAGAGGAAGGGAGACCTAAGAGCTATAGCGTCCACTGATGGTCGCCAAAGGCAATAAGCGCTCAGCAGGTAAGTATTGCAATATATATGAAAGTAAAAGGCAAAAAAGGTGAGTAAAAAGAAACAAACAAAGTGAAGTGCAGCAGAGAAATCACAAGGCCATGAGACAGCAAACCCCACAGAGAACAAGGGACCTGACAATGGCAAAAATACGGAGACTGCAGAGTCACGGCGCAGCGGACAACAGTAGTGTAATGTGGTGTACGAGGGACGGCGTGTGCATAGCGAAGAACCGGAACGAAACGGGCGGGCGCGAAAGAAAAAGTACTGAAAAAACAAAACAAAAATGCCGAAGTCCGAAAAGTCCGCAGAATAGCGTCCAAAGTTCTTCACCCGGAGGGGCGAACAGGAGCACAAACACCAATGCCCGCAACTCCACCAACTCACCACCCGAACCGGCGAAAAATCTTAGGCGACGACGACGGCGGTCTCTCCCGAGTGCCAGGGGCTTTAGGGGTACCAGCAGAGCGATTCGACTTCCCCATGATCGCGGGAGCGTAAAAAAAGGCTAATAGTCCCGAGACGGTAGACGGAGCTGCGAACTTATGCAGCCATCTTGGTTCAGCGCCGGCCCCGCCCCCCCTCCTCTTTATATTCTCCCTTCTCTTCTCTATTCCTTATCTTCATTCCTTAATCTGCTATCTTCTTTCTTCGTCCACATGTCCACGGACATAACCCGTAGGCAACTTCCACCAAAATGGGCTCGCTACAGTGACGTCCCCTCAGATCCTTCGTTCAAGGGAGAGGATGTCACTGCAAGCGCAGTCATTTTGCCCTCACTTGAACTGAGTGAATAGCAGTCATTCAAATATTGAGTATTATAGTTTAACAGTACTTACTATGTTAATTAACATTTTTTGTGTTGCCTTGATACATAAATGTTCTGTCTGCTTCATAGCCAGTTTGAGTAGATTATGGATACATCCATGGATATGGACAGTCCATTTATGTGCATATATATATATATTGTGTGTGTGTGTGTGTGTGTGTATGATGTTTGTGTATATAATATCTGTTTTGTAGGTGTTAACTGAATTATAAGAGACTATACATTAAATTTCTATCACATAATATCTGTATTTCTTGTCCCATCAGCTTCGTCAGACCCCAGCAGCCGACTCTCCACATCTCCCCCTCCTCCTGCCGTAGTAGTGCCTCTTCTTGAAATGGGATTCTCAATCAGGCAAATCAAAAAAGCCATGGAAGCCACAGGTATGCATTTTCCCCTGGCAGCTAAATGTACCCTCTCTGCAGGACAATGAGACTTAATAGCTTCACTGCATGCTTAGAGATACTTACCTATTCTGTGGTACCCATCCTTTACCCATGTCTAAACCAAGGTCTGCTGCAAGGTCTGTTTTACTAATGTTGCTCTTAAATTAACCATATAGAACTCCTTTCCTCACACATGCGTAACACAATGTCCACTTCTGTCTTCAATCAAAATATAGCAAGCTTCTCCTTTGCTTAGTGTACTTGAGTACATGCATATGCAATGTGTGTAGCCTGTTCTCAAGTGTGACAAAAACATCCTAGTATATATTTTATACTATCGTACTATTGCTAGTGTTTTTTTTTCTTTTTCTAGAATGGGTGACTTTGTACAGTCCTATTAATGAGCAGGTCGTCAGACAGAGGCTGGACTTGCC
>VKOC01016047.1:0-14110 GCA_009364415.1 Spea multiplicata
TGAAAAAAAAAATGTTAAAAAAAAAATTAAAAAAAGGCAAAAAAAATAAAATATATATATAAAAAATATATTTTTGTGAGCAAGTCCTAAAATTAGCATATTAGCTTAAAACAATTCTCGCATGGAAAGAGTTAAAATACTGGCATATTAAATGCCCGTGGGGTGTCTACTTTTAAAAAATGTATGATTTGATGGGGTAAATTGAATTGGCCAGATTCAACAACGTCCCAATTAACACGGGGGGAAGGATGGCCACACATCTAATTTCCAATTATAAAAATGCACACGTACCAAATGTGGCCTTTTAGTTCCCCCAAAAAATGACACACCCATGCATGTGGGGTATCACTGCGCTCAGGAGATGTTGCTGAACACATATTGGGGTGTTTTATGATAGTGACATATACGAGAACTTTTTAATTCATACCTGAAGTAAAATGTGTGTGGAAAACCAAATGCAAAAAAATGACTACCACAAAGTTTGACAAAGACTGGTGGTAGATATGGTGCATGGAAAGAGTTAAAATACTAGCGTTTGAAATACCCTGGGATATCTAGTTTTCAAAAATATATGGGTTTATTGGGCACACTGAAATGGCCCGGCTCAAAGATGTACCAAATAGGGCATGGGCAGTGGATCCCCAAATGCCAAAGTTCAACATTGAAAAATGCGCATGCCCCAAATGTGGCCCTTTTGCCCCAAACAGCCAGGCAAAATCATTCATGTGAGGTATCGCTGTACTCAGGAGATGTTGCTGAACACATATTGGGGTGTTTTGTGATAGTGACATATACGAGAACTTTTTAATTCATATCTGAAGTAAAATGTGTGTGGAAAACCAAATGCAAAAAAATGACTACCACAAAGTTTGACAAACACTGGTGGTAGATATGGTGCATGGAAAGAGTTAAAATACTAGCATTTGGAATACCCTGGGCTGTCTAGTTTTCAAAAATATATGACTCGATGGGGTAAATTGCATTGGCCGGGTTCAAAGATACCCGAAATGGCACATGGGGGGAAGAATTACCAGATTTGGAAAAATGGCTTTGAAATAGCAAAACGCTACCTGTACTTATTGCCCCATAATGGGTAGAAAAAAGCAAAAAAACATAAAAACATTGGGTATTTCTAAACTCAGGACAAATAGTAGAATCTATTTAGCAGGTTTTTTCATTACCTTTTATAGATGAGTAAAAGATTTTTCAACTAAAAGTTAGAAACAGTCATTTTTTTCTAAATTTTTCACCATATTTTATAATTTTTTTAATAGTAAATAATATGATACAATCAAAACAATGTCATCTAAAGAAAGCCCTTCTTGTCCTGAAAAAAACAATATCTAATGTGTGTGGGTTCAGTAAACGGGAAAGAAGAAAATTACAGCTAAACGCGAGCAGCGCAGAAATGTTAAAAAGGCCATTGTCACCAGGGGAACAAACAGTAAAATCAGCCTTTGTCACGAAGGGGTTAAGAATTGCATTTAATTTCTTCTGGGTTTCCCTTTATGTCTTTTCTACGTATCTCTTCAGGCAAATGTTTTCTAGTTACCCAACCACTACCGTGCTCCCTACCCGTCGGGCTCAAACCCCTCCTATCACCTCGCTGCCCACGTCCCCTACAGATGAGGTGGGAAGGAGGCAGAGTCTTACATCACCTGACTCACAGCCATCAAGACACACAAATCGTACAGGTGGGTTACAAGAAATACACACTGAGCTTATTCATTAAAGTGGGGGATGGGAGGAGATGTTTTTGGAATAGAAGCTTACTTGGGCTGTATCCTTCATTACGTTAATTGGGCAGACTAGATGGGCTGAATGGTTCTTATATGTCATCGCTTTCTATGTTTCTATGTAAAGTGAAGTCAGTAAGGTAAAACTTACATTTTTTTCCTGCCAAATTTCATCTTTCTGTGCGATACTGCCATTTAGTGTGTTATATCTATATGTTTAAGTATATTAGAGGATCCCATTTGAACATGTTTCTTCAGGATGCAACTACTGTTAAATATGATCAAGAACTACCTCTTGTATATTCCATGTGCAAACATTCAGCAAGTATCTACAAATTGACTTATTAACTCTTATGCCTGTAGTTATGAGACATGTTAGTCCAGTAGTATAAAATACTTTTTTATTGGACTAACATTCCTTTTTAAGGACACGCTTTTGAGAGTATTAATCTCCCTTTGTCAAGTCAAAAGCCATACCAACCACAGACATCTAAGCGAGATATGGGCAGCAGTATTTGGGTTAAGGAGCATGATAGAGGCTGATAAGGTACAGGTCACAGTAGTTTTAAAGTGGATTTAAATTTAGTTTAGCCAGAGAAGAATTTTGTGTGGTGGAGGTTGTGAGGGTAATGATGTTTTGTTATGATGTAACAGGAATACTATGTCCATGTTTAATCTGGTGTCTTTAGTTGTCAAATGGTTAATCATCTTTATTTCAAATGTTTTCCTGGCTTGTGTGTTTTCAAAGTTCCCTACAGCTAACTGGGCTACAGTTATTGTCAACATGTCTGTTAATGAAGTGTCTATGTAGATTCATCATTAGGGTCTGTTTCTGACTGGTTTCTCCAATGTTCACATTTATTGCACTGGATTAAACATGGACATAGGATTCCGGTTATATTACTAGAACTTCATATGGTATTTTCTGTGATTTTACTCTAATTAATGCATTCTCCTCATGTTACAGACATAGCTTGGTTTATTTTTTTGGGAACGAAATACATTGCCCGGTGCCCACATTCACTCTTTCATACTCGTTCACTCTATCTCTCACACTTTCTAAATGCTTCACTACCTTGTTTTCCGACGGCTTCTGTTGACCACTTCCGTATTTTCCTCTGCTTCCTCTTTATATTCTTTTTTTTTTTTTTTTTTATCAATTCTCAGTTTATTGCATAAGTGGTAACAAACGCATGGCACAAAGTAAGAAGTACAGAGTCACAGCAAGTGATACTTGCACACGGATACTGCACACGGTAAAAACAATAGTAGAACCAAGCAGGTACATCAGCGGAAAAGAGCCATCCCCCAGGGAGACAGCACAGTGTAATACATGGATAGAACGAGGTACCCAAAATCACAGTGCCATAATGCATTACATGAGAAAGAAACAAAAACAAAATGAAACATGTCCGTCCCAAGGTCCATCGGGTAGCTCCAATACACAGTCGCCCAATGAAGGATACCGAGAGCCAACACAAAAGATAAGAGAACGACCCAGAGAGAGTGAGTCACAACCCCCTAAATGGAAATAGGTAAAGGGCGGTGTTCCAGGGACGTGACAAACGTCCTCCAGTGAAACCACCGAAGCTCAACCCTGTGCCCCGCACCCCTAGCTGACCCCACCAAAACCTCCATCTGGTAAACGAATTCGACCTGGTTCACCCAGGCCATAAAGGAGGGAGGAGTGGCTGACTTCCAGTGGCGGGGGAGAACCACATTGGCAGCATTAATCAGGTGAAATGTCAAGGACCGCTTATAACAGGAATAAGATAGCTGTGTGTGGTGGAGCAGAATGGACTCAGGAGAAGCCTGAAAGTCGGGATCGGCCACATCACGGATCACCGCAGTAACGGAATCCCAGAAGGGCCTAATAGCGGGGCAGGACCACCAAATATGTAACAAGGAGCCCGGGTGAGTCCCACACCTCCAGCAGCATGGGGAAACCTGGGGAGCGAACCTATGAATATCTAAGGGAACCCTATACCATCTCGTAAGTATCTTAAAAGACGTCTCCTGCATCCGGCTAGACACCGTTCCCTTGTGGACAACAGAGAGGATCTTAGACCAATCCTCCGGGTCGAACGAGCAAGCCAAGTCCCTCTCCCATAGGCTAAAATAATACGGCT
Source organism: Spea multiplicata (assembly GCA_009364415.1). NCBI lineage: Eukaryota > Metazoa > Chordata > Amphibia > Anura > Pelobatidae > Spea > Spea multiplicata. The sequence goes on from VKOC01016047.1 coordinate 3,866, forward strand.
TAGCAACCGGCTCAGGGGAGAGCAAAAGTAAATACAGCTTAGACAAAAGATGGGGGGATTCCTTCGAATCCAAACAAAGCCTCTCCAGAGGAGAGAGTGGCTGGTCCATGCGCGACAGGACCGCCAAGGACGAGACAAAATGACTAATCTGATGATAAAGGAACCGGAGGGAGAAAGAACAGGGTCCCGGACCCGACAGGGCCTCCAGAGGCTTCAAGGCTGTCCCGGCGACCACGTGACACAGACGCAGAGTGCGAATCCCCGGAGGGAGGAAAGCTTGTAAGCCCCTCCCCGCCAAACCCGGGGGAAAGTCCGGGTTACCAACCAAGGGGGTCAATGGGCCGGGGACCCTAGCCACCACGCCGTCTCTCAGCAACCTACGAAGAACCCGTAGGGTAGGGAGAAGGAAAGGATGGGCGGAGAACGTGACGCACCTCGCGGGGACACGGATCCACGGTAACACGGACACCGGACACGTCAGGAAAGACCCCTCCACTAATACCCATTGCTTAACAGAATCTACGGACCATTCAACAACGCGGCGTAGGTGAGACGCCTGCCAGTAAAGTTCCAAGCTTGGAAGACCCATCCCCCCCTGTAGCCTTGGCCGAATCAGATAGGAAAACGCCAGGCGGGACGGCTTACCCCTCCAAACGTATCGCAGGAAGACCCTCCTGCATCTCCGGAAAAAGGATCTCGGGAGAGCGATGGGTAGCGTCTGAAAAAGGTATAGGAATCTGGGTAATAGATTCATCTTTATAACTCCCACCCTCCCAAACCATGAAATATGAGGATACGCCCATTTACGCAAGTCCGATTCCAACGTGGAGAGTAAGGGCTCAAAATTAAGAACTCGCAGCCTCGAGAGGTCCTCAGGGATAAACAAACCAAGGTACTTTATAGAGTCCTCCTTCCACTTAAAAGGGAACTCAGTCCGAATGCGGTCACGAAGACGCGCCGGAATGCGAAACCCTAGAATCTCGGATTTGGACAAATTAATTTTGTAATTGGACAATTCCTGAAACCTGCCAAGCTCCGACAGGACAGCCGAGAGGGACCGAATAGGATGGGTGAGAGTCATGAGGATATCATCCGCAAACAACGATAAGGCATAAGACCGGGGTCCAATCTGAACCCCCGTGATATCCGGATGGGCTCGGACGGCGTTCGCAAAGGGCTCAAGTACTAGAAGAAACAAGAGAGGGGAAAGGGGGCACCCCTGCCGCGTGCCGTTCGCCAGCGTGAACGGGTCCGACAACAAGCCATTAACGGTCACCCGAGCGGTCGGAGAATCATATAATGCCTGGACACAAGTCAAAAAGTTAAAACCGACACCAATCCTGGACAACACCCCAAAAAGAAAGGACCAGGACACCCGATCGAACGCCTTCTCGGCATCCATCGAGGCCACGACCAACGGAAGGTCACAGGACTGGGCATGGGCTATTATGTTGATCACCTTAATTGTATTATCCCTGGCCTCGCGCCCAGGAACGAAACCCACCTGGTCGGAATGTATAAGATGGGGTAAAAAAGGTAACAGGCGATTGGCTAAAATTTTGGAAAACAGCTTCAAATCAACATTAATCAAGGAGATAGGGCGAAAACTACTACAGAGATCTAAGTTTTTGTCGGGTTTAGGGATGACCGCAATATGCGCGGACAAAGCCTGCGGGGCAAACGGAACACCCTGCGCGATTGCATTAAAGCACGAAACCATATGAGGGCCTAGAACAGAGAGAAATTTCTTATAATATAAAATGGTAAAACCATCCGGACCAGGGCTCTTGCCAGTGGGAGAAGACTTCACAACCTCGGCTACCTCAGCCAAGGAAATCGGTTGGTCAAGGAGAGCTCTGGCCTCGGGCGGTAGAGTAGTGGAAATAAATTCAGATAAGTAAGCCGCAGTGGCCGCTTCCGACTCAGAGGAGGGCGATCCCGGACCCGGCAAATTATACAAGGAGGCATAGTACCGCCTGAAACAGTCGGCAATGTCCTCCGAACGAAAGCGAAGACGGCCAGCAGAGTCCCTAATACGCGGAACATAAGTTTGAGCCCGCCTCGCCCGCAGCGCCCGAGCCAGGAGCCTGCCAGGTTTGTCACCAAATTCGTAAAACTGACGCCGTACCAGGAGATAATTACGCCTAGTCCTATCATCCAGAAGCGCCGCCAATCTCGTGCGCAATGCAGAGAGCTCCACCTGGACGGAGGGGAGGAGGGTCAGCTTATGGCGGGCCTCCAGACGCGCAATTTGCTGCGTAAGGTTTAAAATAGTTGCTGCCCGGGACCGTTTAACTGAAGCACCTAACTTGATCAAATGACCTCGCAAAACTGCCTTATGGGCTTCCCATAGAATCGGCTTCGAAACGTCCGGGGTGGCATTCTCCGCGAAATATTGATTAATGTGAGAAGTCAATTGGGAAATGTGGTGAGGGTCGCTCAACAAATTCTCGTTGAGGCGCCAATGCCAAGAAGTCCTAGGGAGACCAGAGAGGGAGAGCTTCAGAAAAATCGGGGCGTGGTCACTAATCGTTGCCACACCGATGCTAGCCGAACGCAGGACCGACAAATGAAAGTGAGACAGGAAAAAAGCGTCAATACGCGAATATTTACAGTGGCTAGGGGAAAAGTAGGTGTAATCCCGCACCGTAGGATGGAGGGCCCTCCATACATCAACCAGCTGGTTCAAGCGCAAATGGTGGGATACTTTACGGATCATAGAAAAGGGGATATGGGAACTCCCAGAGGAAGTATCTATTTTAGGGTCCAAAACCATATTAAAATCTCCCCCCAAGATGGTGATACCCTCCTGGAAATCAGCCAATTTAGATAGGGTCGAGACAACAAAGTGGGCTTGGTTACTATTAGGGGCATATATATTCGCCAAGGGGACTTTATGAGAGCCCACAAAGCCCTTAACAAACACAGCTCGCCCCTCGTCATCTTTCCACGTCGCAGAGGGACGAAAGCGGATACACTTATGTATGAGGATAGCTACCCCTTTGGTTTTAGAGGAAGGGGAGCTGGACAGAAAGGAGTGGGTAAAGTGCCTATTTAAGAGAGGAAATTCCCTGTTAGTAGAAAAATGCGTTTCCTGCACGAAGGCGATATGCGTCTTAAAGGAGTGAAAAAACGTTAAGAGTTTAGAACGCTGTTGAGGTTTATTAAGGCCCCTAATATTCAAGGAGACCAAGTTAAGAGACTGAGGAGCCATACAAAATAAGTAGAGAGCACCAAAAAGAGTACAACCTGTACCCGGGACCCTTGGGACATGCAAAAAACATAAGAAAACAAAACATAAACCAAACTGTGTGAAATGTGTGTAAGGTGTGGTGCGATGCAAGGGAAAACATCCCTAGTAATATTGCTGTAGCAATATGAAGGGTGAGCACGGGGACTGCAAGCAGGCCCAAATCAACTGTCCACCTACGGACAGGAAAGCTCTGGGGGGGGGGTGCCAAAAAGAGCACAAAGGAAAGGACCGTATCGGTCACAAGGAACAAAGGTGGCGGGAGCCAAACCAAACGTCCCCATCTACGGGACAGGAGCTAAATTAAATGAACCGCTCAGAGGAAGGGAGACCTAAGAGCTATAGCGTCCACTGACGGTCGCCAAAGGCAATAAGCGCTCAGCAGGTAAGTATTGCAATATATATGAAAGTAAAAGGCAAAAAAGGTGAGTAAAAAGAAACAAACAAAGTGAAGTGCAGCAGAGAAATCACAAGGCCATGAGACAGCAAACCCCACAGAGAACAAGGGACCTGACAATGGCAAAAATACGGAGACTGCAGAGTCACGGCGCAGCGGACAACAGTAGTGTAATGTGGTGTACGAGGGACGGCGTGTGCATAGCGAAGAACCGGAACGAAACGGGCGGGCGCGAAAGAAAAAGTACTGAAAAAACAAAACAAAAATGCCGAAGTCCGAAAAGTCCGCAGAATAGCGTCCAAAGTTCTTCACCCGGAGGGGCGAACAGGAGCACAAACACCAATGCCCGCAACTCCACCAACTCACCACCCGAACCGGCGAAAAATCTTAGGCGACGACGACGGCGGTCTCTCCCGAGTGCCAGGGGCTTTAGGGGTACCAGCAGAGCGATTCGACTTCCCCATGATCGCGGGAGCGTAAAAAAAGGCTAATAGTCCCGAGACGGTAGACGGAGCTGCGAACTTATGCAGCCATCTTGGTTCAGCGCCGGCCCCGCCCCCCCTCCTCTTTATATTCTCCCTTCTCTTCTCTATTCCTTATCTTCATTCCTTAATCTGCTATCTTCTTTCTTCGTCCACATGTCCACGGACATAACCCGTAGGCAACTTCCACCAAAATGGGCTCGCTACAGTGACGTCCCCTCAGATCCTTCGTTCAAGGGAGAGGATGTCACTGCAAGCGCAGTCATTTTGCCCTCACTTGAACTGAGTGAATAGCAGTCATTCAAATATTGAGTATTATAGTTTAACAGTACTTACTATGTTAATTAACATTTTTTGTGTTGCCTTGATACATAAATGTTCTGTCTGCTTCATAGCCAGTTTGAGTAGATTATGGATACATCCATGGATATGGACAGTCCATTTATGTGCATATATATATATATTGTGTGTGTGTGTGTGTGTGTGTATGATGTTTGTGTATATAATATCTGTTTTGTAGGTGTTAACTGAATTATAAGAGACTATACATTAAATTTCTATCACATAATATCTGTATTTCTTGTCCCATCAGCTTCGTCAGACCCCAGCAGCCGACTCTCCACATCTCCCCCTCCTCCTGCCGTAGTAGTGCCTCTTCTTGAAATGGGATTCTCAATCAGGCAAATCAAAAAAGCCATGGAAGCCACAGGTATGCATTTTCCCCTGGCAGCTAAATGTACCCTCTCTGCAGGACAATGAGACTTAATAGCTTCACTGCATGCTTAGAGATACTTACCTATTCTGTGGTACCCATCCTTTACCCATGTCTAAACCAAGGTCTGCTGCAAGGTCTGTTTTACTAATGTTGCTCTTAAATTAACCATATAGAACTCCTTTCCTCACACATGCGTAACACAATGTCCACTTCTGTCTTCAATCAAAATATAGCAAGCTTCTCCTTTGCTTAGTGTACTTGAGTACATGCATATGCAATGTGTGTAGCCTGTTCTCAAGTGTGACAAAAACATCCTAGTATATATTTTATACTATCGTACTATTGCTAGTGTTTTTTTTTCTTTTTCTAGAATGGGTGACTTTGTACAGTCCTATTAATGAGCAGGTCGTCAGACAGAGGCTGGACTTGCCCTGTTTGTATAATGATATCACATGCCCTCTAAGACCACTTTTGTTCTAGTCTAAACAAAGGCAACTTCTATATAACTGATATGTTCCACCATCTTATTCATTTTATAGCCAACCTTATCCATTTTTTAAGCTTGTGGGTTTTTTTTATAACAGGCACCCAGACTTGCACGGTTTTATTCAAGGTGTGGTCTTACCATTGATTTATACAGAGGCAAAATTCTGTTTTTCTTCAGTAAATAAGCTATGTTGCTAGGTTTACTGACTACAACTATTACCAAGTGTTTCTTATTTAATGATTTTCCTACACAACCTATTTAAAGGTATAATTTGTGCATTTATTTCTCTTCCTAAAATGTATAACTTTGCCTTTATTAATATTAAATCTAATTTACAACATGTTTGCCCAGTCCTCCAATTTGACCAAATTTAGTTCAGACTGTATTACCTTACAAAGCTATGTAACACGCGAACAGATATGTGGCTTTCAATAACCATTGCGAGGTCGTTAATACATATAATGTACACACACACGTACTGGTTGACATTTTGATCCCGTTTTGAATATTGCTACCACTTATGATTTATGTCTTATAGCACCATGCCAGGCAAAAGAGGATCCTTGAAGCTCAAAAGCAATTGTCTGGCTGTTTCTTTGCTAAGTTCCCGAATGTATATGGCCTGCCCCTGGTGCATTATCTATTTTAACTTTTATCAGGTTATAACCTTGTCCTTTGTCAACCAATTGTATTTGCTGTGCGTTGTTTTAACATATGTTGGCAAACCTGTGGGTATCGGCTCTTTATTCAAATACACAGAAGCAAAACTTGAGCTAAAACTTCTGCTTCCTCCTCTAAACAACCTTACCAATGTCAGATTTCAATGGGCCGGCAGTTTGCCTCCTTAGTTTTTCAGTGTATTAAATCTGCATGTTGCTTTCAGGTGCTAGAGAAGCCGACCCCCAGAACATTACTGTATTGGCCATGTGGATGATAGAGCATCCTGATGATGAGGATAGGTACTCTGGCAGGACCCCTGAGCAGTGCCAAGGTGGCTCCATCACAGTATCCAGTGGCAAATCAAGTGAAGTGGCCTACACAGGGGATATTTCATCAGCGGACGCCCCAGAGATGGAAGAATGCTTTTGTGAAAGGTATTGAAAATGGTTTTCTGAAATATGTTGTATACATGCAGCCGGAGTGAGTGCTCACGCTAAAATGTTGGTGGCAATGTAAAAGCGTTTGTACCGTATTTTGTTATACCGGCGCTGTTTTATACAGACAATAATGTTCTTAAAAAATGGTTGTGTTTTTTTTAAAGGGAGTTGCTTTCTTAGACAATTAAGAATTCTGCTAGTGTGTCTTAATATAATATATTTGTGTCTGTTGTAGCCCAGACAGCATGGAACAGGCAGAAAATGCTGGAGCCAGCAGTGGTCAACAGGCCAGAGGCAGGTCTACAGTCACCAGAAGGCAGAAGTTTGACCTGGCAGCAAGAACATTACTGGCACGAGCTGGTATGACATCTGTATATGCAACAAAGCTTCCGTGTTTAAATTCACTGTGGTGCCTTTTTATGACTGTATGTAGTGTTAAACGCATGTGAATATGTTAATAGTTAAATAAAAGCAGCACCTCAAAGCACCTAGCCTATATAACAAGGTTGGACAGACTGGTCTGAATGGTCAATTTGTTTCTGCATTTTCAACAGGGAACGACAGGAGCAAAATTAGGTGTGCCATCCCAGCTGCTGATGCTCTTTGCTGAGGCTGAATGTGTTATTACAGGGTCTGGCAAATATAGCTTAGGGTAATACTTGCTGATGTCAGTATGGAGCGCATAGCAGGATAGCTGACCTACAGTGCTCTGAACTGACACGCTTCTGACATTACGAGATCCAGCCTTCTACCAGACTCAGGCCCAACAAAGTGGCTTGGGATTGTCATTAGGACACAATTAAAGGGAACAACCTAGGCCTAGAGAATGGAAGGTTAAATGTACATGGAATGGGAGAAAGTACAATTGACATAACTGGATGGCAATAACATACATTGGTTGAATAGCTGAGAGAAATGGGCAAGGTGAGATAGGAACACCAAAAAAGCGAGGCATCAATACCCTGCCTCTGACACTCTCAGGTGAGAGCACCCCAAATAACACTGATGCTCACTAACGTGGTGGAGTGTGCGGACAATTTCCAAGCTCGTAGAAGTTTTTAGATAAGGTTATCAACAACATTGAGGACATACCACTCAAAATGATTTGCTGGGCAGTAAAGTGGCACATGGTTAGCTTGTTACTAAAAATACAGCAGCCATAAGCATTATGTAGGGTGGTTATCTGACCCTTGATCATAGGGACTGCCAGAAAGTCTGATATCTGTTTGTATGCCAAACTGTGAATACTTTTGGTCTTTAGTGGCTCATATGCACTCTGTACCTATTTTTCTTTTCAGCTGGATTATATCGTACAGTTCAGGCTCACCGCAGCCAGGGCAGGAGAGAAGGTGTCTCATTGCAACAGGAGCCTGGAGCTCTCTACGACCTAAACCTGGATGAGGAATTGGAGATTGACCTAGACGATGAGGCGATGGAGGCGATGTTCGGGCAGGACCTGGCCAGTGATAATGATATTCTGGGAATGTGGATCCCGGAGGTACTGGACTGGCCAACATGGGTGTGTGACAGCGGCTGGCGCTGCTTTAATATCTGTTCTAATCCCACAAACCTTGTAACACTCCCTAGCTTGAGATGCAAAGCATTTGTGCATGCGGAAATAATCTACAGCCTGTTTAACCAGACAGCACGTTGTTGTATTCTGTTGCATAATCTTCCCATCTGCTTTGCAATCAATTAATATTCTACCAAATAATTTAACTTGATATGAGTGTCTCAGTGCCAGTTGCATATTTGTGGAGCCTAACTTGCAATTGAGGTGATCGATTAGCATAACAGTTAACATACAAATTGTCACATACTATATTTTATTGCATGAAAGCTATTGAAATTATATTCAGATCAGTTATATTTCATACCCTGTGTGTAAAAAAAAAAAAAAAAAATCCCCTGATACGCATTGCTTAGTTGTCTTTACATTCTTTTGCAGCACGTGTGTGAAACAGAAGACCGAGAGGAGGTGGTTATTTGTGAGCTGTGTGAGGCAAGCGTGCTCAGCTTCAACCAACACATGAAAAGATACCACCCAGGCTGTGGTCACAGTGCCAACCGTCAGGGCTATCGCAGCGATGGTTCCTATGTTGATGGGTGGTTTGGAGGAGAGTGTGGCAGCGGGAATCCCTACTACCTACTATGTGGCAGCTGTCGCGAGAAATACCTGAGTCTAAAGAGCAAGCGCAAAGCGACTGCCTCTGAGAAGTGAGAACATACGATAATTATTATTTAAGCCATGCAGTCACTCTTTTTTGCTAAGAATTTTTAAATAAATCATAAATACACAGTTGCAGTAGCATAGAATGTTTCTTAACATTTATGTTGCAGCAGAATAGCACATTGCCCATGTATCCATTTTATATGACTGTTCTAATAAATAGTCTTGATAACAAAGAAGCTTTAAATTATTAACATCCTATTTCTTTATTTCAGGTACAAAGGACATGCTCCAGATTTAATTGGGAAGCAAGACAGTGTTTATGAAGGTAAAACGATTTAGGATGGAGAAAGAGGCAGAACTCCTCTGAACTTCAAATAGAAGTACAAAACACACAATGTACTCTATATAATAAATGCATTATAGTTTCCATCACAGTTAATTTACATTTCATTACAGAGGACTGGGACATGTTGGATGTTGATGAAGATGAAAAGCTGACCGGAGAGGAAGAGTTTGAACTTCTGGCTGGGCCTCTCGGTCTTAACGAACGCAGAATAGTACCAGAACCAGTCCAGTTCCCAGACAGTGACCCACTGGGAGCATCAGTTGCCATGGTGACGGCTACCAACAGCATGGAGGAGACACTTATGCAAATAGGTAGCTGGGATGTCAGGTTTTTTTTTCTTTTTCACTCTTGATTCTGTAACTTGATGTATTATATTACAGTGTAAGTTTCAGACAATCTGAATGCACAGGTTGTTAGGGTGCATGGTGAAGGCCATTGAAACCTCTGTACCATACACAAAGTCTGTGTCTTTACAGAGCCATCAGTATGCAATCAATTTAGCAACTGTTGGTATTATTAGGAAGGAAATAGGCAGTTACCTTTACGTTTGCATGTCTGTTATCATAGCCTATGAATCTTACCTGTCAACATAATGAGCATTTGCAAAATGATTTGTTATTGAGAACCCTCCTTTAAAAAAGAAAATAATTTTCAACCTCCTAGATGGTGTTGCATATTACAGCTCTGAAATAAACTACCATAGTTTCCTCATAAAAACAGTACACGTTTTTTCCCATGCCCGCTCTTCACCGCAGCAGATATTACGCTGGCTGGAGTCTGCAATAACTAGAAGCTCTAGATGTAGGCATGGTATATGACCATTTTATTATTATTATTATTATATTCAGGCTGCCATGGTGCTTTGGAGAAAAGCTCTTCTGGCCGGGTAACGCTAGGCGAGCAGGCAGCTGCGCTGGTTAACCCACATGACCGCGTGATGGCATTACGGAGGGTGATTGCGGCTGCTCAGGTCCTCTTAGCTCGTACCATGGTGATGCGTGCACTTTCACTGCTGTCTGTCAGGTTTGTACTTGCTATTCCAAGTAGACCAATGTTATGCTGCAGTTTGTAGTTTGCTTTACAATGTGCCTCCAATGTCCGTATTTATCTTTTTATTTTCTAATGCTATCGCCTGATAATTTTCATAGGTTGTGATGCTATTCCTTATAAAATAATCTCCCCAATAGTAGATCAGTTGGCGTTTTATATTCTACTGATTAGATGTCTGTACCATTAGTGAAATGTCCATGTCTTACTCTGCCTCACAGTGGGTCTAGCTGCAGCCTCGCTGCGGGCTT